>LIEC01010641.1:0-74066 GCA_001925005.1 Drosera capensis
TCCATCTTCAGTTGCTTTTCGGAACCGATACCGAAAGCCCTCTTGAGCTTCCACAGAATGGGGAAAAAGGCCCTGATTCTCTGGCCGCTGATCATGGTGGCCTGCTCGAAGGCAAGCGCGAAGGGGGCCTGTGGTAGAGAGGCTGCCAAGAACTCGGGATCGTAACCGAAAGAGATCCGGCAAATGTTGTCGAATGCAAATCTCTTGAGTATGTCCTGAAGATCCAGGACAGTTTGATTCCTGGCAGCGGCCTCTAGGATTGGGATGAGGCGAGACGACAGCTCGGTGTCGACAACTTGTTCCACAAAGTTCCTGAGAGACTTCGTGTTGAACTCGTGGCTGGCGATCTGTCTCTGGAACTTCCACTGTTGGCCGTCAACGGCGAAAATGCCATGACCGAGGAGGTCACGAAGGGAGCCGGTGATTTGCTCGCCTTTTGGGTAGTTCACGAAATGCGACTTGAGCATGTGCTCCACGTTGGCAGGGTTAGCGGTGTAGATATTGCAACCGGCGAAGGGAAGGTGTAGGACATAGGTAGAGGTGGAGGAGGACTGGAGGATGGCGGATGTCCATCGAAGAAGGTCCTTCTCTTGGTTTAGGAATGCTGGAGCGGAGCCGATGACCGGATAGACCTTGGGAAGAGGTTGAGTGCTTTGAGACGGGGATGAAGAGGAGGATTTCTTGTGTGGTGATGGTGATGAGGATGATGATGATGATGATGATGATGATGATGATGATGATGAGAAGAGCTTGATGATGAAGAGGAGGAACAAAAACGATGCGATGAAGAGGATGATCAAGGAGGGGGAGTTGAGGTTGAGATCAACCATATTTCTGTTTGTTTGTGTTGGAGGGAAAAGGGGGAGTGTAATTTGATCGCTCTGTGTTTCTTCTTCAGCTGCTAGTTGGTAGAGTGCAGTAGATTGTTTTGTTGTGGATTTGAGAATCAATCGGCTGGTTGATAAGAGTATTTATATAGGAGTTGTACTTGGCAAAAGAATGTTTTCATGTTGGATAAACAAAATCATACAATGGGACAAGAAAATTCCATTGTCATAATGATTTGAGCTTTGGGACCTACGAAGTTCATGAGGTAAATGATGATGTGGTCACAACTAATCTTCTAGAGAAGGAAACATGCAATGTTATGGAGAACGACGCACAGGAACAAACTTCGTTATGACCAACGATGGAAGCATGCTGTCTTTATTCCACTATGTCAGCGTCTCTTTCTTTGTTGGGTTTGGTAAACTTCATAACATTTTGTTTTGTTTTTATTTTTGAGAATGATGATAAAGTGTATTAGCATTATTTGTAGGGTATGGCTTATGGTGACATTACCTGGATTATATTACCGTATAAATCACTATTTAACGCATTTGACAATGATGACGCAATTGCTTAAATGGCAGACAAACGTGCACAAACTACTACTATTTTGTACTCGAGAAATTAAACAAATGCAAATTGGCGTATATTTGTATATGAAATCCACCACTTGAACCTCACTGTCGCTTTCGTTGCGTTGCATTATATCGATATTCTCGGCCAACTGCGGTCCACCAAAAACGTATTGCATGACTCATCCTGTCAATTTTGCCATAAAACACAAGGAGCCTTTAATCTATTTGTTCCTAGATATGTTGTTTTAGATTAATTTGAAAACAGCCGGATGCCAATGCTATTGTTGTTTCTAAAAACTGAAGTTTGAGAATATATATTATGACTTATGAGGAGCCTCATAAGCATAGGGATTATCTATTATACGATGAATCATATCAACTTACCATCAATTCTGTTTGGCTTGAAAACAAGTAGCTGGCTTGAGTTCGTGAGTCGAGATATTTAGTGATGAAATTGGGGTAATCCTTGGACCGCACAAGAAAACAATACATAGGTTAATGGAGCTTAAAATAGTGTCGATTTTAGGTATAAAGAAAGAATGACTATAAAGTAGGGCTCAATGTCACATATCTTTTTTAATTAGTTAATCAAAATATTTATATTAAAATATGTCATCTACAGCTTATCATGATGGACTTATCATTATGATGTAGACCCTTTTTTTATAAGTCTCATGTGTAAATGATGTTGAACCTCGTAACAACGATAGATATGACAGAGTCGATATCGAGATTCCTTCCCTTTGTCCGAGCGAAGTTTTCATGGGTGCTACATGGGATAAGTATGTCGGCTATCGAGTTCCTCCACATATCTCTTTTTACCAACCTGGTGCAGACAGTCGGGTTAGTCTTCCCTACGAGTCTAGGACATTCCCCTTTGATTCTGACATTCGATTTCCTACTCATCCCTCCCTTCCTTTTTATCTTCTCTTTCATCGGGATCCTACCCTCTAGATTCCCTCCTTCCCTAAACATTTTCATTATGTTGATCTTTTCGTTGCCGCTATCCATCTCGGGATCTGAGTTTTGACCTAACATATAACATATTGACTTTTCAATATTTATTAATGATATATATTATGTCATTATCATTGGGTTCAACGTTTCAATTACACAAAAATTATACTTCTGATTTAATTATAAAAATTAAATTAAATTTAATTATACATAATTACATTAAAAAAATTTTGATGCATTCAATCATAACTCAAAATATCCCCTTTGCAGCGGAATTTTCCTTTAATTTTAGGATCAGAATATCTTTGACACATAAACTATATCTAACATCAAATCTTAGGTTGCATTCTTTCTTCAAATCTTGCTTCTGTAACAAAAAGAAGAAGAAAGATACGAAAAAATAATAACCGTAAGTTATATGAGCTAAATAACGTATTAGACCCCTTACCAAATGTTACACAAGTGAACAGTTGTATCACTTGATTCTTTGTTTGAAATTATCATGTTAATATGATATTCACAATTATCATCACAAACATACCAATAATTCATCCTTTCACACATAAATTACATTTAGCATCAAATCTTAGGTCACAATCCTCCTTCAAGTATTGCTCCTGTAACAAAGAGAATAACAAAGAGACGGGAAAATAATAACCGTGGAACATATGAGCTAAATAACGTATCGGATCCATTACTAGAGGTTACACAATAGAACAATTGTATCACTTGATCCTTTGTTCCAACACTCTGAAAATATCATGTCAATCTGACATTCATAATTATCATCACAAGTATACCAACGATTCATTCTAGTCACATAAGAACACTTAGCAATACGTAACAATGCTCAAAACCACTCGTACATCGACACTCCACATATTATCAAAGTTATTTACTATCGTCATACCATTTTATGGTATGACAGTCAATATCTTTATATTAAACAAAGTGAGACAATGATATTATAATACGACATGTCTCCACTTCAAATCACACGCACTGTTGCACTCAAGAGTTCACTCAGGACTTGGTTATACTCATTATTATACTAATCGTAGAGAAACGACAAACAATAGATACCCTCAATATTATAATTGTGTTCTTAACGAAACTTATTTAATTTCATAAGTAAGCTCTCTTCATCTTTAGCAAAAGGAACATCCGCGAAAGAGGATGAACCAAATCAAAACCTACGGTCTCCTGTACTCACAAATCCTCTTACCAAAACGACCTCATCAAGTCACCGTACAACACATGCGACACACACAACGTTTTTTATGTTTTATACCACGGAATAATCTCACCAATTATGAATTTACACTCCTTTCACCTACTCATCCTTTTTATATTAGCAAACAAGACATAACATAAACACACTTATCATCTCATCACGGTACATAGCAAGTGAAAGGTAAAAAGATATATTGAAACATATTTTTTGTTAAATACAATGAGTGAATACGATCAAAGATTCAAACGTATATTATTATACTCACGATATAATAATACGCATCGTCACACACAATAAATCTAAATGTTACCTTTTGTCACACTTCTTCACATGCACATGCACAGCCTCATTCTTAAATGACAACGAACAATGTCTCCAAGTCCTTCTCTTATTAATGATGAAGTATCATTGTCATGTTGTAATCCTAACTTCTCATCTTCTCCTCAAACTCTCATTCTTCTTCTCTCTTACTTATATTTTCTCTTGCATGACAAGGAGTATTTTAATATCTGCAAGAAGTTTTTCAAGAAAAGAGAACTTGTATTTATAAGAAATAAATCAATTAAAATAATTTCAGTGGATAATTCATAACAAAAAACTGCATATAATTACGATGGATAAAATCCGTCGCAAAATATATATTTTCCGTCATAAGGGAATTTCGTGACGGATATGTCCGTCGCAATAATACTCATCGCAAATAAGCATTTTCGCAATGAATCCCTCGCAAACTCAGGCCAGTTGCGACGGATTGATTTTCTCCATAAATAATGAATAATTTCCCTAAATTGTTAATTTATTTTTAATTTACAACAGATTTTAGTCGTAAATGTCTATTTAATATTTAAATAATAACAAAATAGCTTTGAATAATAATAATAAATTACTTATTTACGACGGAATCCATCACAAGTAAGATAAACTTTACGACGGATCTGTCATATATAAATATTTTTTTAATAAAAATAAAAAAGAGGAACTAGCGACGGAATTCCATAGTCAGTATTTATTTTAGAAAAAATAAAAGGAACTAGCGATGGAATTCTGTCACAAGTTTCCAATTTTGTAAAGAAATAAATTAATTAAAAATTAATAAAAACTTGTCAAAAAC
The DNA here is from genome assembly GCA_001925005.1 of Drosera capensis. NCBI lineage: Eukaryota > Viridiplantae > Streptophyta > Magnoliopsida > Caryophyllales > Droseraceae > Drosera > Drosera capensis. The sequence goes on from LIEC01010641.1 coordinate 4,706, forward strand.
ATGTAGTTGTCTATTATATCACTAAAAATCCTAATAAATTAATTAAAAATTAATAAAAACTTGTCAAAAACATGTTGTTGTCTATTATATCACTAAAAATCCAATTTTGTAACGTTCCTAATAAAAATCCTCATACGAATACAAACAGAAATATATGAATCCAAATACAATCGATGAATGACCCGCTAGACTAGGATGACGCTACTTTGAAGGGAATGAATCATTGTCCGGACCTGATGGAAATCGTGATTGATTGGTACCCGCCTCGGCCTGACATGTGGAAGATGGATCGTGGTCTATCTGCTTCACCAGAAAAGCAATCTGTGTCTCCATCGTCTGTATCTGTTGTCTATGGATGAGGATCTTTTGCTTTAGGCTCGAATGCTCCTCCAATGAAACATCGGATCAACGTGCATCCTGTGACTACGTCCGAGAGATGGGAGAGAGCTGACTCTTTGGATAGAATTGACTCGTAGTTAAGCCAATTTCATATACCCTCCCCTTCGATGTGCCAACAACATTGATGTAGGCTTGAGATGTAGCAGCTGCAAGCTGCTGTTGGGAGACATCGGGATCCATGGACTCATCAACTTGCGATTCAGAGATTTGGATGAGTCGATCATAAAATCGATTCTATAATTATAAATGGAATCATTTATTATATAAAATTGACAATTTTAGAATAATAAAATTTAATATAAAAAAATATCCGAACTGCGTGGTTTTCCTTTTTAAATTAGTCTCATCAATAGACTAATATTCGGATTAATTAAAATTTGAAACTAATATATATTATACAAATATAATTGAGGTCAAATTGAATTGAAAAAATTTAAAGTTTTACCATCAGCTTGATAAAAACCATGGAGGAGGGCTGGCCGTTCGTTTTGGGTGGACCGCAGTTGGCCGAGAATATCGATATAATGCAACGCAACGAAAGCGACAGTGAGGTTCAAGTGGTGGATTTCATATACAAATATACGCCAATTTGCATTTGTTTAATTTCTCGAGTACAAAATAGTAGTAGTTTGAGCACGTTTGTCTGCCATTTAAGCAATTGCGTCATCATTGTCAAAGGCGTTAAACAGTGATTTATACGGTAACATAATCCAGGTAATGTCACCATAACCCATACCCTAAACAGAAGCTTATGAACAAGTAGGACTTGGACCATAGTAAAACACCCGAGATTGTTATTTGAAAACGAATTTTTTCTATATAGAGTCTATAAAGAAAACATCACCGCGCGAAATGCCATTTTCATATATACAATGAACAAACCTTTGAATACACTGATTACTCTAAAAATAATGTTATACTGTAAGGACATATTTGAGCATTGGTCTGATACGAAATGGTCGGTGTGGATTATCTGGAATGATGTGGTTTTTCGGAACAAAAGTCTCGATTGGAACAGCGTACCAGAGTTAATTCTACTTCGCTTAGGGCATTCGATAAAGGTTTGGTGGATGGAGCTTCGGATTGATGCTAATAATGTTGTCAATGTGGGAGGATATGTCCGCGAATTTGAAGTAGCAGAAGGAGAGGATCGGAAGCTGCTCGACTATTTTGATGGTGTTCGAAGGTGTTAGGACAATTCTTCCTTTGTTATTATCCATGTTTTGTTCCCTGCAGCTTGTAATAAGTCTAGACGCACTGTTTGTTTGGTGCTGCGACTATGGGCTTACTGCCTGTACAATTCCCTTATTCTTTTTTAAAAAAGGTTAACTGTATAATTTATCATGGTTCTTAAAAATAAAAACAAAACAAAATGTTATGAAGTTGACCAAAACCAGCAAAGAAAGAGACGCTGACATAGTGCCATAAAGACTGCATGCTTCCATCGTTGGTCATAACGAAGTTTGTTCCCGTGCGTCGTTCTCCATAACATTGCACGTTTCCTTCTCTAGAAGATTCGTTGTGACCACATCATCATTTACCTCATGAAATTCATTTAGGTCCCAAAGTTCAAATCATTATGTCAAATGGAATTTTATTGTCCCACTGTATGATTTTGTTTATCCAACATGAAATACAACTCCAATATAAATACTCTTATCAACCAGCCGATTGATTCCCAAATCCACAACAAAACAATCTACTACACTCTACCAACTAGCAGCTGAAGAAGAAACACAGAGCGATCAAAATACACTCCCCCTTTTCCCTCCAACACAAACAAACAGAAACATGGTTGCTCTCAAACTCAACTCCCCCTCCTTGATCATCCTCTTCATCGCATCGTTTTTGTTCCTCCTCTTCATCATCAAGCTCTTCTCATCATCATCATCACCACACAAGAAATCCTCCTCTTCATCCCCGTCTCAAAGCACTCAACCTCTTCCCAAGGTCTATCCGGTCATCGGCTCCGCTCCAGCATTCCTAAACCAAGAGAAGGACCTTCTTCGATGGACATCCGCCATCCTCCAGTCCTCCTCCACCTCTACCTATGTCCTACACCTTCCCTTCGCCGGTTGCAATATCTACACCGCTAACCCTGCCAACGTGGAGCACATGCTCAAGTCGCATTTCGTGAACTACCCAAAAGGCGAGCAAATCACCGGCTCCCTTCGTGACCTCCTCGGTCATGGCATTTTCGCCGTTGACGGCCAACAGTGGAAGTTCCAGAGACAGATCGCCAGCCACGAGTTCAACACGAAGTCTCTCAGGAACTTTGTGGAACAAGTTGTCGACACCGAGCTGTCGTCTCGCCTCATCCCAATCCTAGAGGCCGCTGCCAGGAATCAAACTGTCCTGGATCTTCAGGACATACTCAAGAGATTTGCATTCGACAACATTTGCCGGATCTCTTTCGGTTACGATCCCGAGTTCTTGGCAGCCTCTCTACCACAGGCCCCCTTCGCGCTTGCCTTCGAGCAGGCCACCATGATCAGCGGCCAGAGAATCAGGGCCTTTTTCCCCATTCTGTGGAAGCTCAAGAGGGCTTTCGGTATCGGTTCCGAAAAGCAACTGAAGATGGATGTAGCCGAGGTGAAGGAACTTGCTCGAAGCATTGTCAGGCAGAAGAAAAGAGAGCGGGAGAATAATCCCAACACTGTTTCCTCATCACCTTCCATCGCCGACGAATCAAACCTCGATTTGCTATCAAGGTTCTTGAACTCAGGCCACGTCGACGAAGATTTCGTCGCCGACATAGTGATTAGCTTCATCCTTGCTGGCCGGGACACGACATCGGCGGCACTAACATGGTTTTTCTGGCTCCTGTCAAAGAACCCAGACGTGGAGGCCGAGATCGTCAAGGAGATAGCGAGGAACAACAACAACGATGGTCATTCCCACTCTGTCTTCGAGGAGGCAAAGGGAATGGAATACACACATGCCGCGATCTGCGAAAGCATGAGGCTGTACCCGCCGGTGCCTATGGACACCAAGGAGGCTGCAGGAGACGACAAGCTGCCGGACGGGACTGAGGTGAAGAAGGGCATGAAGGTGACTTATCATGTGTACGCCATGGGCAGGTCGGAGAAGATATGGGGAAACGACTGGGCGGTGTACAAGCCAGAAAGATGGCTGGCTGAAGCGGCTGATGGAAAAAAGAAGTTCGTTGCTCGGGATCCATACTCGTATCCAGTTTTTCAGGCAGGGCCAAGGGTGTGTCTTGGGAAGGAGATGGCCTTTCTCCAGATGAAGAGGATAGTCGCCGAGGTGTTGGGCCGATTCAGGGTGGTTCCGCAGCTGGAGGATGGGTTTGAGCCAGTCTTTGTGCACGGTCTGACGTCGGTGATGAAAGGTTCTTTACCTGTGAAGGTGGAAGAAAGGTACAAGAAGATATAAACGGTGCACTCCCATGCAATATATTTCTTTTGATCTACTATTACGAATAATTGAGTTTTTGTTCCAAGCTGGCTTGCATACCATGCTGGGAAAACTCATATTCAGCAAATAAATGCTCAGTCCACATTGTAAGATTGTACTGTAATATATAAATATCAGTTGCTGCCGTGTTAACAAGTATGTTAGATATGCATAATTGAGTTCTACCCAGAAACTAGATACCATACAAACTCACCAAGGTGTCGAAAACGTTACATTGCATAAAACCGGCATTGTCTGAGTTGGATAAAATTGACTAAACCTGGTTGAAACCGCTAAAGCCGAGTTCTTGATCCATGGAGGTAAAGGTTGCTGGGATACTGAACCTACTGTAGCAGAGCAGGTTTCGAGATTGACAAACCGTCCAAAAGTATCTTGTAAAACTGCAATGGCAAATAATAGGGCCAATCAGTTTCAAGATTCCCTTTTCATTCAGGTCTTCTATCATGCATTGGATAATCAGAATGAATATTATTCCAGTTACTCCTGTTGACTGAATGATGAGGTTCAGAATCTTCCATATAAAGAATTTTTCGTCCACTAGTTCAGAGTACAAGAATATCCAAACATGATCCGACACAGTAATTCAAAATAAACACGACAGAGTCATAGGAACACCGAAGAATACTACCAAACGCTAGCAAAACCAGCAATGGCATGCCTACAGGGCTATTGCAATTCTCCTGCATCAAGAACATAAAAAACCTATGACACTTTCAAACCATAACCCCATTATCCATCAATCTGCTGCTAAAACAGCAATGGTCCTCCTAAAAGCCACAAGCAAAAACATCAGAGCTCAACCTTGACTGACAGGAAATAAGGACAGAGTCCAGGATACCAGCCTGCAAACCCACTGCAATCCTCGTCCCGTATCACCTAACCAAACTTTCACTAAAACAATTTCTACATTCTCACTCCGCATGTAACTGCGAAGTCTTAATCAGATTTTCGCTTGTTTTCCATACTAAAATCATGGCTGTCCTTCGATAGTCAACCAACCCTAAGAAGCTGTTGCAGGTGCCAAATGGGATTTTCACAGGGAATCACTAACGTCTATCACAAAGAATCTCTCACACAACAATCGACCTCGTCTGGCATTATTAATGAACAAACTAAGTATGGCCGAGTTTTGGATCTATCAATGTTGGAGGAACAACTTCCAAAAAACCAAAAAGCTAAAACCTGTCTTGATAGTCACAACTCCCCTTACTCTCATACCATGCATTGTGCTAGTCAGCCTCCTCCAATTGCTAGCCATGGATGACCTGCATTTCATTTTTCAAAGACACCAGAGAGTTTCACTGCATCCGATCCTTTTCATTTCAATCATCAAGAATTTCCTGCTATGAGGCTCTGATTCTACACAGGAAGCTTAGATCTAAGAAATGAGTTGGAATTATCCAAAACCTAATCCGATGATTACCAAAAACAATCTTCTGGTTTTGCAACAGCGTATCAACCGAATCGTAATTGACATAAAAACTTCCAAAATCGAATCGTCGCCATCGTTACCTACACAATTCAGCCACCATTCGCCAAACTTTAATCCGACCTGCTTCCCATCTCAATTCGGCCAAGCACTGCCGGATATGGTCTGCCACCGCCGCCGTACTCTGTTTTTAGATTTTGTCACATATAACGCATAGCTTTGGATTTACACTATAAACTTAGGTTCATGAACGATGTAAAAATATCTAATAAAGTGTAGCACTATGTAATGTTGCTTGCCTACCATTGAGACTCTTTCGGGTGATTGGATCTCTATGATATTTAATATTTAGAGTATTTATAGAAGTTTTTTATATCCGTTTTTTATCCTTAAATATAAAAAATTTAAACCAAAAATATATTTTCAAGCAACATTACATAGTTAAAAATTTTATTTTTTATTCGCTTTTAAAATTTTCAATAAAATATTTATAATTTAAAGTATAATTAAAATCTCTCAAATTATAAATTTGAAAAATAAATAAAATCATAATTTATAAAAAAAATGTTTATATATAATATAAAGTATATGCCAAATTAATACTAGAATTTAGAAAATGAAACTAAATATACGAATATTTAAATAAAATATGAAAAGTCGATTTAACAATCAATATAACTGTGATTGAGTCAAAATCTTAAAAAAAAAAAAAAAAGAGAGATCGTAACTGTATCACAGGAATATGGAGACGTAAGGAATGGGTTGAGAGTGTACCACTATACATAATGGTCTAAACTTATGGCGCAGGTCCGGTAATCAATATTGGACCTCATTGCTCACTCAGACTCAGCCGCAGCCCATCACCAATTCTTCATCCAAAAGCCCATCACACTCTAAAACTCACAACTCCGGCCCATACAAACCCTAAGCCTTATCCCCTCTCCGTATAAAACCCTTACTCACACTTCTCTCTTCCCCATTTCCACCGCCTCCATCTATCTCTCCATCCTCCTCGAAACCCTAGCAAGCATCCACGATGCCGGCGGGACACGGTCTCCGATCTCGCACTCGAGACACGTTCTCTCGCCCTTTCAGGAAGAAGGGATACATCCCCTTGTCGACCTACCTCAAGACTTACAGGATCGGGGATTATGTGGACATCAAGGTGAACGGAGCTGTGCACAAGGGAATGCCTCATAAGTTCTATCATGGGAGGACTGGGAGGGTTTGGAATGTCACCAAGAGGGCTATTGGTGTCGAGGTGAACAAACAGGTATTGTGGTGGTTTGGTTTGGGTTCGATGGATCTGTGTTTCTCGTATGTGTTTTGTTTGTCGTGATTGTGGAAGTCTATTTGAATTTGTTAGAATAATTCTTATGGGAGATTGGGAATGTTGCTTGATATGTTTATATGTGAACTGTGATGCCGGTATCTTTGTGATGTAATATCTGCTATTCAGGATCAAGTCTATGCGACTTTGTGTTGTATTATTGAGAATGGGAGTGTGTTGTTTAACAATATTTTGTTTTGAGAGTTATACTTCATCTAAAATCTTCAAGCGAAGATAGGAGTGTGTTGATTACCGCAAGTACGAATTTGAAGAAGTGAAGCAGTGTATATTAAAATGGGCGAGGTGCATTACAGGGTGCATAGCTTGTGGTTATGTGAAACAGTTTGAATATGTTACATGACAATACACATTGCACATTTTCCGTATGTATGGATTAGAGAAACTAAATTTGTGATTGACGATGATTCGGGGATTATGCATTGTTCATCATCATTGCTATTCTTGCTGAATCTCTTAATTTTTTTTTTAATTTTTTTATATCCGAGTTGAGCATACTATGAGAAGTCATAATGAGTTTCACTGCTCATTTCCAATTCATTTCATGTTCTCTATCTTGCTTCTTTGTTGTGAAGCGTCGTCTTCCTGTTTAGAAGGGCATTATGAATGAATTCTCCTTCATCTTCTCTGACAATTTTAGTTTAGAAGGGCAAAGAGTACCACTTTCGAAAACCCTAAGTTAGAAACGATACAAGAGCAAAGACTAGAACAACATGATAATGGCCTGCCAAACTTTAATAGCTTAGTCTGAGCTTCTTGTCTGTGTTCAGCTCTTGAGATGAAATTGTGTGTTTCACACTTTCACTATGTAAACTCCATTTGTGTTTTATGTAACTAAGTTAATTTCAATCTTGGGGTCGGTTTGTCTTTATCCTGGACATGCAATTTTGTGCATAATGTTTGTTTATGGGTCATTGCACGACATTATACGTTGATGATGAGATCGAATGCTATTCCTGTTGGTACACCCACACCCCTAGCATCTACCATTTTTAAGTGATCGTTTTCATGCTTGGTCTTAAATTTGGTATTTCTTTTTTCTTTTCTTTCTTTTATGTGCTTGCATGTAAAGGTAACCCGAAAGAAATGTTGTGCTGCAGGTACGAGGCAATATCATCAGGAAGAGGATCCATGTTCGTGTGGAGCATGTCCAACAATCCAGATGCAACGAGGATTTTAAGCTCAGGGTGAAGAAGAATGATCAGCTGAAAGCAGAGGCAAAGGCAAGAGGTGAGATCATCAGCACAAAGAGGCAGCCTGAGGGCCCCAAACCAGGATTCATGGTCAAAGGTGCCACCATCGAGACTGTCACTCCAATTCCGTATGATGTCGTCAACGACCTCAAGGGTGGTTATTAGGCCAGTGTGGCTTTGTTTCGTTTCAGCTTTTATTCTCTACTTATATTTTGAGGATCATTTTGGGAATTGATGTTCGAACTCCAGTCATCGTGTTATGTTTGTTATGAGATGTTTCAGCGACTTGTTTTTGCCATGAATTGTAGCATTTATTGTCTCATATTATGGGTGTTTTGGATGCTTGCTTGTGTGCTGCTGAAATGGAAAACTTGCGAACTCAAATTTTGGAGACGAGTCTTGCTTAGAAAAATTAAAGAGTAGGGTCTTCGCAGGCCCTTAACCTTGTTCGGAATATTGCTTGGCCATGATTCTGCAATTGCGAATCTTTTGCCATGGGCACACTGGTGAAAAAGGTTATGTCGATACTTGAGTATTTGATGCTAGATGTTGCTATTATGAATTTTGTCGACCCCTATAAAGAAGATAACCTCAGGGGTCGATAGCGAAGAATTTCCAGAAGACCCAGTTGAAACATGCATCGTGCCCTAACTGGTTTGATATGCATAAAATGTCTCACCTCGCTAAACCATGAACGATTATGTCATACCGATTTCTGATGATTAGTCGAAGGCCAAGATGGAGGGAGCAACTAACTTCTAGATTCAATTTCCCGGTCGTGTGTATAGGGTTTCACTAATTTGCCAGACTTTCCAAAACACAGGCACACATTAGGTTCTGCATTGATTTGTGCCTTCCTGATGTAATGGCGAGCATGTGAAATGAAATACTATCAATCCAATCCTATCGGGTGAATTCATGGGTTGATGCTGCTTATCGCGTAGTTGTGTGCCAACAGTGTTGAGAATTTTCAGGGAGATGCTATATTCTTTTACAGTACCTTGGATTAAATTGTTCTTGTTGATCTGCAATGGTGAAGGTTTACCAGAGTTAATTGTTCGCTCTAGAAACGTCAAAATTAAAGGTCTTGGTGTCTCACTAAGTAGGGAGTTCCATTCCACAGTTTTGTTTTGAGTTGATTTTAAGATATAATATCAAAACAGATATGACGTTGAAAAGGGTTGACTTAGGAATCTTAGTAAGCTTATTAGAACGCACTTTCCATGATACATGTTATTTTGTCTTCAATGCATTGCATTTTTCAAGAGTCATGAACTTAAGATAAAATGTACTCGTATAATAATTCGGACTATTTTTCCTCATAATTAATGACGATTTTTCGTACTCCCTCTGTTTCAAAGGCAATGTTTTGCTCTGACATACGAATTTATATGTGTTGAATTTGTATGGAATCTGATGAAAAAAGAATATATTTTTTAGTGGTAATAGGCTTTAATGTAACAGTTATGAGATGAGATAATGAGTGTATTGTAACAGATGACGATTATTTTGATTTTTTATGTGAAAAAATTTAATAAATATGGTATATTGCATATATTTTGGGTCAATGTAAATAAACAAATATTGCTTATATTATAGAACAGAGGAGTAATTTGTTGATGAACATATTGATTATATTCCTAAAAAGGGTTCAATTCGAGAAATGATTCTAGCATAATTGAAAGCTTCTCGTCATGTTGAGAAATGAATATATTGATTTGAAAAATCAAAACAACCATATATATAGAACTTTGATTATTTCACTAATTGTCGATTGTTTTGAATTGTAATTCAATAAATTTAATATGATATCAGAGCTCAACGATTCAATACTTTGCGACATCCAAATATATAAATATCCGTGTTTTAAAACAAAACAGATATCTGTATGAGAGGATTTGTTAAGAAAACTCAATCCATATTGAAGTTTGAAAAATCAATATGATCACATATTCATTGCCAAATTAGTTTCCAATTGAAACCCTAAAGGTTCAATAGAACTTTTTACTACTGTTTTTCACTGTTCCAACGTTAACCTCCTCGTCACAGTGAGTTACCATTCAATGTACCAAAAAACGAAATATCAACTTAAAGGGGGCGGGGGGTGGGAAGGAGAGAAGCATCAGATTTTAAGTGAAACTTAGTTAAGAACACATGCCGTTCAAGAGAAGGGCCTTTGTCGTTAATCAGTGAGCGTCATTCCATAGGTAAACTTTTGATTGATTCGCTTAACAGTATACTGTATTAACGAATTGAATTGAAGTTTCATTAGTTATTAATTTCTTTTTCTGCAGAATTGTTTCTAAGATCTCAGGAGCGCTTGACTGCATGGGCCGAGCGAAGTTGAAGAACTTCTGGCTATCTCGTAGTTCAATTGGACATGGAGGTTAGGTTATATTCGTACAGTCGTACTGGTTTCCCTAGTATACATGGATTTCCATCTATGGCTAACATATATGAAGATACCGAATTCTATGAAAGATAGCCGCTCTTGTGTCGATCAAATTTCTCAATGTACCATGAAAAGCCCAAAAAGTTCCTTTCTGGCCAAAATTGATGTACAATAGCATGAAGAACGCATTTTCCTTGAGAAAGAATAGTCTTCCCTATGGCCACAATAAGCAATCGATGATAGACAATGGAGTCTCTCTCCATTTTTCGGTGAAGCATTGATTGTTATGTCCAAAACTGATGTCTTATCCATCCAATAATTTTTTTTGGACTGATAGGTTCGCGGTTTATTATTTCATATATTGGTTCATGATTTTCATATGAGATTTATGTTTATTTCATATGCATTGTTTTAAATTATGAGATTTGTTTTATTCCATAAGTGAATTTCTAATTGGATGATATGAATTTAATGCTATTATGAAAATTGAGTTTCTTTATAGGATGATCTTTGTGGATATTATCCTCTTTTCTTGTTTGTCAACAACGAAGTCCTTGGATAACATTCGAACTGGAATGATCACATTCAAGCAAAGTACTATAAATCCTTGGCACGGTTGGTAAGACCAGAGCTAAAAAAAAACATCTATGTTTTATTAATCCGATATGAATATTTCTTATTCAAATATACATCAGATACAAAACAATGATATGTTTTGAGCAGACAGATGATTAATTCAACTTATCAAAAGTTTTGATTTCCTTCAAATGATTGTCCAATCTGCCAACTAGAAGGAACAACATTATCCACCTCGATCGTGCGACCATCAGTCGTCGTAACCTGGAACGACAAGCTTTGGCCTTGCCAGTTTCCATTACTCTGATAATTGACTCCCCAGTTTCTTGACATCTGAATCCATCCGCCATTGTTTCCCTTTATCTTCACACCAGAAATAGTTCCCGCACCACCAACATTGTACAGAAGCACCAGGATCCAGTTATTATTCGCTTTCGCGATCCTCAACCTGATGCCACCACTTCTTGAACAGTTGATTCTCCTGAATTTGACAGGAACGATCCCTGCTTTGTACTGCGCGATCTTAGTGAACATTGGCTGGGAAAGATCAAAGTGCTTCAGAGGTGGATTGCACCACGCTGCGCTCCCGCTCGATGGAGGGCAGAAGTTGGTAGCCGTGACACGGATCGTACCACTTATGCAGAATCGTGAGTTTGTACAGTACATCTCGTAGCACGCCCCACATGAGGACCCATCGTTGAAAAGTGCAGAGCTCAATGCCGTTGTATAAACTCCATATTCGAAATTATAGCCACAAGCTCCCCCTGATCATCATGCCATGTTTATAATAATGTGTGCTCTTAGTAAAATGCAAATGCCAAAACAAAAGTTACTATTTCTCATATTGGACGCGTTGTTTGTGCGGTAAAAGGCACCGTAATCGCTGCGATATTTTATAAATGTTTATACTGTAATTTTATATATATATATATATAATAATATAAATTTTAATTATAAAATATACTGAAAATTTTGATTACATATTCAATGACTTACCGTATAGATTTTTTTAGTTTACAATATAAAATCAGCCGTCCTTACGTTGCCTAGTTAGCTAAAATAGATGATTTTAAATCAGTTTAGATTTTTTACCCGAAACACAGGAAAAAATTCAATGGAATAGAATCCTAGACACACAATACTGCACAAAATCTTTCTTGATTTGTTAAAAAAAACAACTTAGTTTTTTCATATATATATATATAATGTCAAAACATTATTTTGCAACACATTCCACTTGATTTGACTTGCAGTGCTAAAATGCACGTGCATACACACATATATACATTTAAATTAGTTGCAATGAGCTAGCTTGCAATCGAACAGTTAGTTACCTTCTGTGCCATGCCCCGATCCCTCCCCGTAAAAGGTTGCGTGTCCATCGTCATACTGACCAGAAGCAACGAAGATGATCGCCATGAAAGTAATGTAACCAACTGTAACGCTATAGTAGGACATTTTTGTTTAGTCCTTACGTTTGGATATTCAAAAGAAAAAGAATATGGAAGAGTCTGCAAAGACGTGAAATTAGACCATTCACTATTTATATTAAACTGTATTATTTGCATTAAATACATTAATATATATGGTGATTCTCATATATCAGTTTATGGTAGGTTATATTTTTATAAACTTGCTTTAATGTTTTGTTTGAATTTGTTGAAAGATCTGTTACTAATTGAACCTAATTACTACTGAAGACAGTTGGCCGGCTACCATATTTGTATGTTTTAGTATATTTTTAGCCAAAATCCTTCACATATGTATTATGGTAGGCTAATTTCTAGAAGATATTATATTAATTGAAAATTAAATTCGTAAACTATATAATTCAAATGGTTTATGGTAATTATATTTTTGTAAACTTTTTTTTTAACTTTTTATTTGAATTTGTTGAAAGATTAATGACAAACTAAATCTACCAGTTACTTGTTGAAACGGTAGCCTGCCACCTTAGTTCGATATTTGTATATTTTAAGCCTAAATCCTTCTCATATCTCTCTCATTTATGGTAGGCTATTTTCTGCCTTTCTGGGAGATATCATATTTAGTGCAAATTAAGTTTATGGTAGATTATATTTTATGAACTTTGTTTTAATGTTTTGTTTGATATTTTTACCCAAAAAAAAAAAAAAAAAACCTGGCAAGGGGTTATGAATTTATGGGTCAATAAGTCGAAATCAATCAACGGTTCAATCTCTTTTACTCAAAATATATGCTTATGATTCTAATATAAGTAGAAATTTACCTTAAAAAAAGTAAAATGTTTTATTTATATATGTTAAATGTATATTTCTTCAAGTGTTTTACAAAAAAAAAATAATTTTTCTTTTCTGTGATTTGATTGATTGAATCACTTGGTTTTTTACTCATCAAATTATTTTAATCAAATCAACCCGGCCAAAACATAGGGTCACGATTGAACCAGTCAGTTCGATCGGTTTTTGATATCTATGGTTTGAATTATTGAAAGCTTTGTATACTCTGCCACAAACCATCTATATCATTCGTGACACATTACTTTGCGTTGTAATTACTAACACATTGATTATTGTCTAGGTAAGTTCCACTGTTGTTTGTTTTTCATACTCAGCGCAGTTGATAGCATAATTATTAGAATCGGATCAATCCGACTGATTTAATCGGTTGAACCATGACCCGAAGTCTTGATAAGATCGGTTAGATTAATATAGCAGATCCACAATGGATCCGATCGAACCCGACTACAACCGGTCACACCTGAGTAAAAATTTAGGAAGTTAAATTGGTTGGACCGCATAAAAAATATTTAAACACTAAAAAAACCATTCATATGACCTATATGAATAAAACTTTATTATATAATGTTTATAAACATATATTTTGATATAAAATAAAAAATTGAAGCGTTTTCTTTTTTGTTAGTCCCAAATTAAATGAAACATTTTCATTTTTGATAATTATTTAATATAAAAAAACTCAAATTAATTCAATCTGTTACATTATATCCACTATCTTCTCTCTCAACTGTTATAGTAAACTTTCTTAGCACCAAAAAAATATTATTTTTTTATAAAAATCCATCCAAATTCAACATATTTATAATTTTTATGGAGTATATAAATATTAATATAAACAAAAAATATTTTAAACATTATAAAAACTAAAAACACCGATAATTCGACTGACTAAACAATTGATCCAATGACTCAAGGCCTTAACCGGGTCGATGTTTGGTCCGGATCTTATTACTATAGTTGGTAAGATACAAGATGCGGCCATCTACAGCACAACTGAATGAATGGAACTTTGTTTTTTTTTTTTTTGAATTATTGTTGATAAGCTAAATTTACTAACTTAACTAATCTAATGTTTGTAACAATTTTATGTAGTAAGAGATAATTTTTCATTTTGACAAAAAAAGAGGATTTTTAGGGAAAATTTTCAAAAAATACAAAAAATCCAAAATATTTCTCAACGCATATAATAAGGAAAAATAATTCTCATTATATACAATTTTAAGTTTTACCATCCTCTGTCTCCTCCATCTGTCTATCACAAACTCGATTAGTCTTCATTGTCACAATCCGACCATAGCTGTCGTGTGCTCGAATATCCGTCTCCATCCGAATGAACGCCCATACTCCACCCCGCCATAAACAATAATCACGGCCAACATGACGGATGATCCCGCAGATGGGTAGTTCCTCGACCCTCCTTCTAGTGACGGGTACTCCCTGAGGAACAGATTTCGACTGTGATCATACAACACGGCCTGATTATTCGCAAACACGAATAGATTCTTGTCAAGTAGGAGATGAACATATGGATGCAGATTGTCCATCGTATTTCCGTCGCTTTGGACAAAAATGGAAACACAACGGCCTTATCCCCACGGAGTAGGTAAAACTCGACGGAAGTGGCCGCCTTCTCACCTACAATGATCACAGACCCATCGACTGGTATATGATTTGTAGTATACCATCTCCTTCTTGCCAACTCGAGCCCCTCGAGCTCCATCCAATTGCAGAACCCTGTCGTCTCACAGAGCGGATCATGAAGGATGAATAGTACGCCTGCACTATTACAAACACATCTGAACATTCATCAAACCTTCAAACGCACTATTTGATACAATACAGACACGTTGTTTAACACAATACAGACGTACTATTTCAATTTTGTTTCCTAATTCAATCAAAGGGGCAATCTTCAGACGTGCAAAAGGTACAACTAAAAAAATTAGGAAAAATTCCAAATCGACTATGAAAATGGAAGCCAAACACAGTACAACCATCAACATAAATCCAAATTGACTTCATATAAAGAAGATGTTAATCCAAGGAACTTTTTCAATCAACTAAGATAAAACTAATGGAAGCCTATTGCAATGGTATAAGATGGAAGGCACACTGTTTCTCCAGCCAAATGACATATTCCTCGAATGTGGAGGTGTGAACCTTAGACCAAACATCTCATGTATATCACGTTTATCTTTTGAGAAGTTGACTAGTTTGGCAATCACAACTACGCTTGCTTCAACGTGGACGAGGTCCTTTGAGTCTGTCCACAACTCTGTCGATTTGTATTTGGGATTTAGGGGAATTATTTTAGGATTTGATGAAAAATGAGTGAGAGATGACTTGGGGGAGGTGAGGGTGAAGGGAAAAGGGATGAAGGGAGGTGGTGGAAGTGGAGAGGAGGGAGAGTAGGCGAAGAGCATGTATTAAAAAAGAATGTATGAAATGAAAAATATTTTAACAGATTATATCAAATGAGAATTATTTTGTAAAACATATATCTAGAAAAATTTGTCAGGATTTTTAATTTTTTTAAACTTTACCAATACATTTATTTTATAGTTATTGATTATTAATTATTAATTATTTATTTAGTTTTTTTTAAAATAAAACAAAGATACCAAATATAAAGAAAATAATGAACCAGTCTTTTTCTTTCTTTCTTTCTATCTTTTTTTTCTTCTTCTTCTTTTTTGATGTGAGAAGGTTCAATTAGACACAACTAGTTTGGGCAGCCCTGCACTTACTTACGCGAGAACCAATTGCAGAATTATCATGAAATATGAACATCAGAGGTTTATTTTTTATTTCTAAGAAATTTTAGTGGTTAATAAATTTCGATGATATTGAAAAATAATATTTCTAGAGTATATAAAATTGAGAGGTTTAGATTTATAAAACGACTCAAATTATAAAATTTTAAATAATTTTATTATTTTTGTTATGTTTGAATTGGTTTAATAGTTACATTATTTTCTTCTCAGAAAAAATTGGTTTATTATTTCAACTGAAGCTGAGGCCGAGGTTGGTAACAATGGCGGCGGCAAAGTTGGTGATGGAGGAGAGAAGAGTGGGTGGGTCGAGGAGGGAGGAGAAGATGATGGTGCAGTAGCGGGCGGTGATGGTGGTGTGGTAGCGGGCGGTAATGGTGGTGCAATAGTGGGGTGTGATGGCGATCAGAGAGTGGTGAAAGAGTGACAGGATGGTTTGGTTTGGATGATATCTTTTTTGAAAATAAATTTTCAAATTGACATCACATAAAAACGATCACTAAATAAATGATTAAATAAAAAATAAAATAAACGATTGTAAAGACTCACTTAAATGGTTTAATAGTATTACCTATACAAACAATATGCACTTTTTTTTTTGTAGCCCATCACTTTAGAACTTCACACTTAAGCGTGCTTAACATGAAGTATTGCTGGGATGGGTGACCTCTTGGGAAATTTCTCAGGGTGTGTGCAAGTGAGGATAAAGCGCACTGAAAGGACTAATGTTGTTGGTCTGTGGGGTCAGTCCTGAGCCTGGAAAGTGTTTCTTGGTAACCACCCGGTAGCCGGGACGTTACAGAGTGGTATCAGAGCAACCCTGCGATCGCGTGTTGGATTCGATGTCCCGGGTCAGCCGTTTAGCGGGGATGGTTCTGGGGCTTGTATATCGTGCTTGAAGTCGCAACGAGGACGTTGCGTTCTTGAAGTGGGGATGTATGTAAGGACCTACTTAAATGATTTAATAGTACTACCTATATCAACAAGGTGCATCTTTCTTTTCGATAGCCCATCTTTCTCAGGGTGTGTGCAAGTGAGGACAAAACACACTGAAAGGATTAGTGTTGTTGGTCTGTGGGGTCAATCCTGAACCTGAAAAATGTTTTTTGGTAACGACCCGATAGCCGAGACGTTACACCCGATCCCCTCATCATTTCGATCCTCACCTTAGAGCGAGAGACTCTCCTATTGACGGTGACAAGGAGCCCTCAATGGTCTTGCTTTGCATCGCTATGGATCTAGCCTCTCGAATCTCATATAGTGCATCTTCATCTGCTGCATCAACATTTATCTTGTAGACTCCGTCTGTCAATACATGACATTTTAAAATTATCTTTAAAGATTATAGTTATTTTCACTCCGTTTTTAAGATTGCATCAGCTATTTAATTATTCAAAAGTAATTTAAAAAAATTATAAAAACAGATTTAAAATCAATTATATTATCTAATTTATTTAAATAGAAAATAAAAATGGTCATGACTTGTTCTGTTTCATGAAATCTTAATGACATAATATATTTTGATAATATATCTGTTTTAAATCCACCATCATCTTTTGGAATGTCAAAACCCATTTATTATTAACTAGCGACACAGACGCCACCTCTAAACTTCATCGTGATGTGCAAAAAATAAAACATATCCGCCAGCGTCCTCATAACCTCACAGACCTCAACAATGCATCATCAGACGCCAGGGAAGCCACAGAGGGGAGGAAGAAGTAAAAGGGATCGATGAAGAGGGCGAGGACGCAGGTGAGGAGGAAAATGTAGTTCCATCGTGAGACAATGTCGGAGTTGGGATCGAGGATGTGGTAACGCAAAGGAGGTACCAGCGGAGATGGTGGTCGTCCGAGGAGGCCGAGGAGGTGACGAGAGGGTGCAACAGGCGAAATCCCCGGAAATGGTTCGCCGGGGTTGTTAGGAATTTGTTCATCGACGATCTGTCGAACAACATGTTGTCGTGGAGGCGGCGGCCGTGGTGGAGAAGGGGAATGGTGGCTGCGAGGTGATGGAATTTTGATCCGCTTTATTTGTTGGGGTTTTTTGTTTTCTGGTTTGTGATTGTTGGAGATTTTCGCGGGGAGCCAAGGCCGAAACGAAACCCACCTTGACGCCGCCGCCGTAGAGAGGTATGAAAAAGCACCTCGATCGATCTCCGTCATCGTTCTCATCCGATCTGCTTCTTGTTCTATATTCTCGCAGTCAGTGGTTGATGGTGGCGAAACAAACACCTTGATGTGGTCGAAGATCGGGATCGACGACCGGGGGTGATTCCTCGATGTCGATGTCCAGATCTGAGATATGAGGGGTCTCCATCAAGGGTAGAAACGGAACCACCTTGACGTCGTCGCTGTGGAGAGATAGGGAAAAGCAGTGACGATTAGGGTTCGAGTTGGAGTTCGATCTCTTGTCTCGGCAACAAGGGGTGAAAACCCTACCGTTGCCGATGCCGGATGAAGGATTCCATAGATCACGGGCTTTGACGATTGCTGGTTGGTGGTGGTGTCGAGACCTTGATGTGGTCTTGTGGATCGACGATCGATGGCGACCAGGGATGATTCCCCATGCCGATCGGAGATCGTGGGATCCATCGGGGACAAAACCCTAACCCTAGTTGTGGTGATCCAAGAGAGTGGTGACGGAGTGGATTCGAATTCTAAGGTACAATCTTCGTGGGTGAAACCCTAGGGCGTGATGAGATTGAGTGAAACCCTAGAGCCGTGATTCGAATTGAGCTTTTTGAAACCTTGGGTGAAACCCTAGGGTTTTTTGAATCGTGATTTGAACAATGTTCTTTTATAAAAAGAAACATGATTTGAATTGAGCTTTTTTTTTGAAACGTGATTTTAACAATGTCAGACAGTTTCATAAAAATCGTTTCTTTTCTTCTCTCCAAATATGGAGCTTTTTGAAACTTTGGGTCTTTAACTGTGGCGTTTGTTTGCAAAATGATCCGATTCATCAATTGTGTATTTGTTCGAATACGATCTTCTTATTGTCTCAAAGACATAGTGGTGATACCGTAGTGTCTTCACAAGATGGAAGGTATCATCTTCTTATTGCTCTATGTCAAGATTTATAGTGCCAATGCCAAATGAACCTTACTGGGTCTTGTGCTGTTATAGTTGGACAGGAAGGTTGTCACCCTTCTTTTTTCAAGGCACAACAAAAAATCTTGCTCCCATTTCAAAGATCCAGTTGTATTCTTTGTTATTGTTGTTCACGATCGGCAAAGTACCTTTTTGGAAGAGACCAGGATTTTAGCTGCTTTGCCGCACAGGTATGAAATAAATTGGCCATGCTTTGCTATCCAGTTCTTTTTCCTCATGGAATGTTTCATACCTGTACTAAATAGTACATATTATCTCCTTTTTTTCTTCCATATACACTCTCTGAATTCTGATCCAGCATTATGCTTATACCATCTACACAGGACATGTCCTTTACGACATGCTCATCTCCTACAAGCTGAAACAAGGAACTGTAGCAAAATGCGCCGTTTTCCGCTTCACATTTATCCTCTTGTCCAGTGGTTTGATATAAGCAGTGGCTTCACGCCTTCACCTGCTCCTGCAGCGGCAAGCCTATATGATGCCAACATACACATTTTTTCTCTTGTTAGATTCTTTCCCCCTCAAAACTGATCTTGCCTATCCTTTCTGTTTTTTCTTTTTATTGCAGGAATTGTTGGTGGGATTGCTGTTAATATGTCATTTATGATTTTGAAAGGGCTATTGCCCCTCAGCACTCCAACGTTTAAAGCTGGTAACCTTTGGGCCCTTGGCATACTCACCAGCATACACAACTTGATAATTACTCCTCTTCCTTAGTGATGGCTTATGTAGCATATGTGTTTCGGGCCCCTCAGAATTGAGCATATGTTCCTCATTGTTCAATTGATGATTGGTAACTCCGGAAACAAACATAGGATTCCATCTATGCATTTAAGTTTTTATTATAAGTAGGATGTGGCATATTTGAGCATATTTGTACTGATTATGAAACTTTAACATTAAAATTTTTATTATAAGTAGGATGTGGCAATTGAAATTTCAACCGGCAAACAAGGATAGTTTCATTTTAATTATTCTAACATACCATTCTGGTTCTCCTCTTGTCCAGCTTAGCTTGGAAGTAGCATGTATGTTGATAGTATGTAGACAAAGCATGATCAGTGAAAACTGTATTGCGTTTTGTGAACTCGTGCATCGATAAGCGATTTCTATGCCCTGATGAGAGTTCACTGTCACTATAAAGTGATGAGTATGTGCCTCAAATTGGATTCGAAGTCCCATTATGTGATGTCGTTTAGATTTTGTACTTACGAGTTCTATCTTCTTGTCAAGTGTGTATAGATTCATAATGCCAATGCCAGATTAACCTTACCTGGGTCTTGTGCTGTTATAGTTCCAGAGGAAGGTTGTCACCCTTCTGTTTTTCAAGGCCATTGGATTCCCCAGTTGTCCAACAATACAGCAAGGGATCCTGCTCCCGTAGTAGTATCTAGTTATATTCTTTGTATTTTGTTGTTCAAGATTGACAAAGTACCTTTTTGGATTAAAACAGGATTTTAACTGTTATGTCGCACACATTTGAAGTAAATTGGCTATGGGTTCCATGTTATTTCAGAAAAGTTCTCACTAGCCATGCTTTGCTATAGTTCTTTTTTCTTATGGAATGTTTCACAGCTGGAATAAATAGTACATAGAGCTGGTCCCTTAAACAGTATGTCCCTTTTTTTCCTCTATATTAGCTCTGATCCATCTACGCTTATATCATCTACACAGGAGAAGCTCCTCGTGGCATGCTCGTCAAGCCATCAAGAAGGCGACTTCCAGTTCTTAGGTAATATTCATGCTTGAAATTCTACCTTCTTACTGTTCTCCATGTGTCATCAGTATGACGTGGTCCATGTAACAGGCATAGCAGCTCCTATGGCAGCTGGTTTCTTTGGATACATGGTGGCAATGCTTGTGCAGAGAGTACGAGCCTTGTTTTCATCACAAAGTGTAAGTTGTTTTCGCATCGTATTGTGAGTCGCTTGATCTTTTTCTCATATTATGTTCAATCATCCACATCTGTCATACATGCCACCACCTTTGCAACAGGCTAAGTGCAAAGTCTGCAGTTCAAGCGCCAAATTTTTAATCGATCTGATTGGTCCCATCTATTGCATGGCCCTTTGCCATGAAATTAACACAGCACTGTTAACAATCTTGAAGAGCTTATCAATGCTCCTTGATAGGAACCCTGGATTCTTCAGTTGAAGAGCAGTGCGATAGCAGCACCGCACCGGAGGCTCCCAAGACCAGCAATGCCACCACAGATAGCCGATGAAGATGCACCAGTGAAACCGCCGATGAAGATGCACCAGTGAAACCAGAAGAGGGATTCTTGAGCTCTTTCCTGAGACTAATCTTTAACACTGTTTCATCCATGGCTGAAATATTAGCAGCCATCATCTTTAAAACTTGCGTTTGAGAGTGCGATTCACCACTAGGATAGAGCGATGAAAGGAAATAGGTAGCTTCATCCATATGCAAGCGGAAAGTGCTGGGGGGGTCTTTGGATGCCACATCTGCCTCAAGACCCACAGCTTATTCAACAGCTTACGCCCCGCGATTTGTTGCTTCCAAGGTTTTCGATTGGTCTTCTTTCTACTCGGGTTTCAAGCCATCACCTCAGTCGGTGGCCAAAGATAAGCCAACTTACAAGATCGGATTAGCAAATCATGAAACCTGCCAAAGAAGAGCTTCCAATCGCAGATTGCGCCCATACGTCCACCTTTTCTTGTACCTGGTTAGGCCACATCTCCTTCTTGTTCGTCTTCTTGTCCAGATCATCATACTCTGCTCCTGCTTTGATGTTGTTTTTTGACAGTACTTTGTTTTTAGTGTTGTGAGTATCGTCACTTTTGGATACAATTGGCCTGCTTTGATGTTGTTTTTTGACCGTACTTTCTTTTTAATGTTGTGAGTGTCTGTCAAATTATTTGAGATTATTTTATATTGTTAGTCGTTTTTATGTGTTTTTAAGAGATTTGAATGATATTTATGGTGTATTTTTGAGTGTTTTAAACTCATTTCAAGGGTTTTTTCTACTTACTAACGTTTTCAAATTATTTAAGTTGTTTTATGATGTTTTTAGCCTCTTTATTTGTTTTTGAATGTTTTAAGTTTATTTCATGATTCTTTTGATCGATTCTTATATTTTCGAGTTATTTGAGGTTATTTTATGATGTTTTTATAATTTTTCATTTGTTTCTCTGTCTTTCCATGTTAGAATAGGTTCTTTAAGGATGTTTTTATAGCTTTTCATTCGTTTTTGTGCACGTTAAAAAGATTTGAGTTGATTTTATGATGTTTTAAACCTTTTGCAGGTGTTTTTGACAAAAAAATTTTATATTTTTCCAAATCGCTAAAAAGGCAAGTTTTGACAGAAAGTGACTATTTATCTTTGCTTATTGATGTTTGATATATGTTTTGGTTCTTTAAGCAACTCAACCACTTCAATTTTTTCTATGACTTCCATGTTATCAATCCTATCAATAATCTTTCGTTTTAATTTATGTTGGTACTGGATGGAACCGAAAGTACCCGAAATTCCTGTACCGAAAAATCGGAATACAGGAAAGTTGATATTGGATGGGACGGAAGTATTACACATACCAAAATAATTGGAACTGGACAGGAAATGGTCCGATATCTTATCATCCAGTCCCATGCACACCCTTAATCTGGGTCGTTACCTCGGATCTGATCATACTCTTTGGTGTATATATGCAGTGCCGGATCAAGAGTAACCGTACGAGGAGAAACCCTTGTAGTTGAAACGAGATCGGACGTTGTGATGGTTCTGAGGGCTGGGATCGCTGTGTTCGACAGCTTTTACGACAACTGCCTCGCGTCGCCCATCCTGTTCCTGTACCACTCCAAACACGATCTCACTGGTCTCAGTTACACTTGGTTCAAAGCCCTTGGCCACCTTTGGTGAAGCCGGATCATGCCTCTGAATGGTCCGCTCCCGTTTCTCCTGCTGGTTCTGCATTTGCTCCTCCCGGTCTTCTATTTGCTGCTCCTGCTGGCTCTGCTGCCCTTGTTGATGTTTTATAGGATGCTGCTCATGTTGTGCTCGTTGCTGTCTGAAATGTTCATTGTTGCCTGTACCCTCTTCATGAATGTATCAGTTGGCTTATTTCTTGGTGTTGGAAGCCTGACAGATGGTGCAAATGGTGACTCAGCTTCGTCGTCCATGATGTAACTGGCTTGACTAGGCCAGGTATCTACATGCCTTGTCGGATGCTGGTTCTGGTAGTGGTCATAATGGTGCAATTGCTGCAGTTTTGGACGGTTCGATTGCTTTTTCCTAAATCCCCAGAATATGATGGCTGCTAATATTTCAGCCTTGGATGAAACAGTGTTAAAGATTAGTCTCAGGAAAGTGCTCAAGAATCCCTCTTCTGGTTTCACTGGTTCATCTTCATCGGCTATCTGCGGTGGCATTGCTGGTCTTGGGAGCCTCCGGTGCGGTGCTGCTATCGCACTGCTCTTCAACTGTAGAATCCAGGGTTCCTATCAAGGAGCATTGATAAGCTCTTCAAGATTGTTAACAGTTCTTCGTTAATTTCATGGCAAAGGGCCATGCAATAGATGGGACCAATCAGATCGATTAAAAATTTGGCGCTTGAACGGCAGACTTTGCACTTAGCCTGATGCAAAGGTGGTGGCATGTATGACAGATGTGGATGATTGAACATAATATGAGAAAAAGATCAAGCGATTCACAATACGATGCAAAAACAACTTACACTTCGTGATGAAAACAAGGCTCGTACTCTCTGCACAAGCATTGCCACCATGTATCCAAAGAAACCAGCTGCTATGCCTGTTACATGGACCAGGTCCTACTGATGACACATGGAGAACAATAAGAAGGTAGAATTTCAAGCATGAATATTACCTAAGAACTGGAAGTCGCCATCTTGATGGCTTGACTGAGAAGGGCAGTCATCATAATCAAGTTGGATTTCACGAATCGCCTGGTAACCCCAGTCGATGATCAAAAGTGAGTAACTACTAGCTACATAAACCATATCGAAATCATCTGAAAGTATGGCTTCTACACTTGGACCATCAAGATGGCTTCTTCCATTCTGTTTGCCTCCTGCTATGGTGGTGACTCCTGTGCCAGCAAGCAAGCAGACATGATTTGCAAGCTTTTGATTCCAGCTGTTCTTACAGCATCGATATTATGTATATAATATCACATTGTTTCGTTGTTGAATTTAATCATATGCTTTTGCAATACCCTAATGTTTCACGAGTCATGCCTAATCTAATGCAGATTTCTCATTCTCCCTAATTCGTCAGTTAAGCATCAATGAACTTGTATTACAAAATTATCAATGAGAGTAAAACCTGTTCGAACATCATTATTGATGATGGGCGTTCTAATCCCAAGAATTTAATGGTCATCTATTGATTTTGCCTTGACTAGCTGCCTTATTGTACAGGTTTACCTTAAACATGATTTTGTTTGGGTAGTCTATTTCTTATCCCAACGATATTAATGTAGAACGAATTGTCCTACATGTATGCGCTGTGAAGCTATGTTCTGTGGAGGCTTCGTGCAGAGCGAGGATACCTGCATTGCTTATTTTCCTGATAGCCACGTTATCCGTGTCTGCAATGTATATATTTCCCTTATTATCCAGTCATCCCTCTTGGGTGATGCATCCTGGCTTCTCTTAGCTTCCCATCAACATGACCTGAGTGCCTGTCGCCTGATCCGACCAGAATCCTTGGTCTGCTATCTGTTACAGGGACTGCAAGTTAGATAAGGAAAAAGAAGAGAAGGATTCTCACGTTTTTTTCCCTGGAGTTTCCAGTCACAACACAAACAAGAACAACACAAAGACAGCCGTGAAATCAGTGACAAAGCAGAACTAATATGGCCTAGTATGAATTTGGACCAAAAGGTGGAAAAGGAAAAAAGCTTATATGTTTGCAAAGTGAAGTCTTCTGAAGAACGAAAGCTTATTTAATTTTTTTTTATTGGAAAAGTGGGTTAAAGCAGATATTCAGATTCTTCCTTGTGGTCTCCCGGGCAAGTATCTACCTTGACCCTTCCACAAGGGATTGAAGATACCAGAAAGGATACATCACATGAACATTGCTTGCTCTTTCCGACAACTGCAGCATAATTTGTACACCCTATAGCACGCGACTCGAGCATGTTGAACCCATAGGATTCACCGGCAGTCGCCATATGCATGTGCATTTCGCATATCAAAAGGAACAGGCTCTGGTTCTAGCCTAACCGTACGATAGTCTATTAGGACTTGATATGAACAATGATTACCAGATCAAGTGATAGTTACTCTCAATTCCCAGAAGTCCTCTGCACAGTATAGTTTATAGTTCCATAAGGTCCGCTACAAAGACACTCGGAATATAGATACGAAATGCGACTTACGTGGAGATAACGGAGCCGAGACCTTGTACAAGTTACTGTTAGTGGAATCGAGGATCAAAAGCTCCCCTGTCGGAGTGGCATGGACAGAGTACGGATCAATACCAAAACAATTTCCCTCGAACTAATACATTGTATTCGCCTTCAAACTTTATTAACGCTCGACTAGTAACCCCTGAAAGTTCAAGACCAAAGACACATTTTACATAAGCCGTCACCCTAGGAAAGAAAAGAGATAAAACTAAGTTACATATGTTGACGAGTTTCCAAGGACTCCAAAGTCACCAGCTTTGGCTGTAGGAGAGCCGAAGGACATTAGCCATTTGAACAGTGTAGATGCCATATTAACAGCAATCTCACCAACAATTCCTGCAAAAAAAAAAAAAAAAAAAAAAAAAAAAAAAAAAAAAAAAAAAACAGAAAGAAAGAAAGAAAGGATAGGCAAGATTAGTTTGGAAGGGGATAGAAACTAATCAGAGAAGATATGCTTATCTTGGCCTTATACAGACTTGCCGCAGCAGGAGTTGGCGAAGCCACTGCTGATATCAAACCACTGGACAAGAGGATAGATGTGAAGAGGAAAACGGCGCATTTTTCTGCCATTGGCATAGTTTCTTTCTCAGCATTTAGGAGACGAGCATGCCACGAGGAGCTTCTCCTGTGTAGATGATATAAGCGTAGATGGATCAGAGCTTATATAGAGGGAAAAAAGGGACATACTGTTTTAAGGGACCAGCTCTATGTACTACTTATTCCAGCTTTGCAACAAGGAATGCATCACTGTCAAAATGATGATCATTCTGATTCTATGAATGGTACAACACACTTTTCATTGGATGAAAATCGTGTACGTTTTTTTTAATATATTTTTTTATACTTTTTAAGTTTATAATGTCATGGTTTTTTTGTTTTTTAATGATCTTAAGAGTTATGATGATATAGGAATTTGACTTGGAAGAGACTAACTACTTCACGGTTCGAAATTGGAGTCATACTTGGAAGAAAAGAAGATGGTTCTTAAAGAACATAAAAACTTGGATATTCTTCGACGACGGAAAGATAATTCTTCTAGGTAATGTTCCAATACTCGGATTTCTCTTATACAGTTTTACTATTCATTTTTTGATTTTTGATATATCTCTAAGTTGATACCAGACTTGATACATTGCTTATATAGGAGCACTTTTGATAGCTCAGACCTGCGAACAATTACATGTAATTGCTAAAGTGATAACTCAGGCTTGTGAGCAATTATATGTCAAATTTAGACCTGCTAGCAATTACAAGTGATAGTTCAAGCCTACGACTAACATGTAAGTAATTAAGTAATTGACTTATGCAAGGTATCCAAAAATTATCAATGATGGCTCATCTACTGAGTATTCCAACAACGAGGGTTGCATCGGAGTCAACTTTTAGCATTGGAGGCAAGATACTATCAAAGTACAGGAGCTCACTTTTGCCCGACAACCCCAAGCCTTAGTATGCTCTTGAAATTTGTTATATGGATATGATGTTGAAAGTAAGAAAAAATATGTTTTTATCGTATTTAATTTAATTTGTGTTTTTAAATTAATTATTGAATTGATTTTTTGAATGTAGATGATGATCCGCGTGATGAAGATCTCGTTGTAGGATTGCCATTTGAAGCAATGTCTAATTAAAAAAGCAACCACTACCATCCAATTTGCGATTGATGATTAAATGAACTTTTCTCAACATAGGTGATCAAGAACACACAATTTTGTCAACTAACACTTATTATGTGAGGATTATGTATCTTTTCAATGATCATATTTTTTAAGCGAATTGATGTAAACATTATGTAATTGTTATATATTTGCGCCTTTTTTTTTTTTCAATATAGTATCACTGTCTTATAAATTGTTAGGTCGGATCTGGATACCCTTAACTCGCAACGGGTGGATAATGGGTTAACACAATTTTGAAGCGAATTGATGAAAACATTATGTACTTGTTATGTATTTATGTCTTTTTTTCTCAATATAGTATCACTATCTTATCAATTGTTGGGTCGAGTCTGAATGTCCATAATTCGCAACGGATGGATAATGGGTGCAAGATTTAGAATCTAATAAAATTAGGATCTTTTTATCCGCGGATAAATTTATCCAACCCGTTAGACCCACCGGTCGAATAACCCAACATAATCCGTTTATCAGGCCTATTCTCCCATTTACAAAAACACCTTGGGTGATATTAATAATGTGGGGTAAGGCTTTCTGCAAGCGCTTTAACAAGAGTTGAGAAATTATTTTATTAAGGACATACCAGCTAGAAATAGGCTGAAATCTGAAACTGTAGAGACATGTAGGGACTTTGGGACCAAGTTAATGGATGCGACATTTATTTGCTTCAAAAACTTACCATTAGACATAAAGTCACTAGTAGCTTTGATAATATCATTTCCATAAAATACCCCATGAGACTTTAAAAAATCTGAAAGCGAAGCCAGGTCCAGGAGCCTTAGAATCCATCAATATCAAAAAGAACATTTTTAATCTTATCATCTGTAAAGTCCTGAAGCAAGGCCTCTTGATGAGAAGAAGAAAGACTGGCTCCCAAGCAATAGCATCAGATTTTATACAGTCAGAGCATCCGGAGCTAGACCTCAACAGTCCCTTACAATGGGATAACTCTTAGATGAGATTAAGTGAGGAGAGGAGAGCCTTACCCCTTGATCAGTGGTGATACTGCTTATAAGGGTCCTTCTTCGAGTTACAGCAACAACAACATGGAAATATATGATGTTTCTGTCCATACCTGAGCATCATATGTCCTTTGCAATCTGTTTAATATGAAGCTCCTCAGCAGGGAGGAGCCTTTTCAATTTAATCACTTCTTTTTGCATGAGAATTTTAGTCCCATTAGAAAAAGATTCCCTCAAAAGTTTTTTGAAGGACATCTAGTCAAGACATAGCCTCATCAACCCTCAAGGTAATGTTAGAAGCAGAGCTTCTATAAAGGCTACGAAGAAGAGGCTTAAGTAATTTCAATTTAGAAACTATTTGGTACATAGCACAACCAGAGATAGGTGTATCCCATACCTGTTGTACCAGGTTTAGATAGTCTATTGGTTCAAAAATCTAAAGGAACCAAGAGGACCTGAATCAGAAAAATAAGCAGAGGAGTCCTCAAAAGAGTCCACCACAAGCATTTTTTCATTCAACTATGATAGGGGAATGATCAGAGAATCCTGAATCAGAAAAATAAGCGGAGGAGTCCTCAAAAGAGTCCAGCCAGACTCCATTTACCATGGCTCTATCTAATTTAGCTCGAACCCAAGAAGAAGAGTCTTGATTATTATACCAAGTGAGAAAACAACCAGAGCTCTTGAGATCCATAAGATCAGTCTGGATCACACAAGCATTAAAATCATTGCATGGGTCAATACGAACACCAGAGTAACCCTCCTTTTCATTTAGGTGAATAAAAGCATTCATGCCACCCATCAGAAGTCAAGGCTCAGTATAGAGAGAACCAATAGAGACAATATCAGACCTAAGGACCCTCCTTAAAAGCTTTTGAATTATGGGCATAAACCATAGTAAGAAGGAAATTTAGATTGCCAAGCACACTTCTGACCCTCACATAAATAAATTGATCAGAAACCAAAAGGAGGAAAATGGACCAAAGCTGTTCATCCCAGAGAAGCCAAATTCTACCATTACTTGCATAATCATAGTTATGAAGATGCTTCCATTTTATTATATTGCCACTTTTAGCAAGCTTTACTCGAGTCTCAAGACAACCAAAAATAGATACCTTGCACTTGGCCAAAAGGATCCTTTTTGCCTTATGCTTCTTAGACTTGTTAAAGCCTCGTACGTTCCAACTTCTAATCATAGCTAGGTGATGACAGTAGATGAAGAATCCCCCTCCTGGCTCATAGAAGAAACAAGGCCAAACACCTGCGGACCACATCCTAAGATATTAAGGTCAGCTTCAACATTCTTCTTCTTTTTCCTAGCCAAAGGCCATTCACCACTCTCCTAAGTTATTCGTTTTGAAGGGACAAGATTATCCTCAGTAGGGACAACAGAGCTTGCAAAAGGAACTTCTTTTACCATGGGAACTTGACTAGGAATCACAGACACTGGCTTAGGGGCTACCTGAGGTGTAGGGTCTGGAGGAATAGGTGCCTTCCTCACCCTTTGTTGCTTTGGAATAAATTTTCTGGTACATACAGATGTCCTATGACTCCAGAGATGACAACGACAACATTTGACTTATAGCCACTCATATTCAACTTTCTGAACATGAGTCAATCCATCTGGACCCCTGAAAGAGAACTCCTCAATCATCTCCAGATTAGAATCCACATCAACTAGAATTCTGGCATATGAGATGCTCTCCATCTCAGCAGTTTTTTTATCAGTCCTAATGGGAAACCAACCTTTCCTGCTAGCTTATCAAGAGTAGCCTTGCCCCAAAATTCCAAATCGAGGTCAGGAAGATGAATCCAAACGTGCATTCGTCCAAGGTCATCCTGCTCCAGATTAAATTATGACTGCCAGTCACGAAGAACAAGGGACTGACCATTCACAAACCAAGCATCATTCATAATCCTTGCACGATCCTCCTCGCAAGCAAAACGAAAAACAAAATAGCCATAGTACTGTAGATGATGCCAGGTTCAGGAATCCCTTTCCAATTACGAGAGACAAAAATCATCCATGACAAAGAAGGGAACCCTTTTGCTCAGCACATACCCAATGAGGGAGCAACTCCAGCATCTTCTCTCCTCAGCCACATCCGCCATAGTAATCACCAAGTCTTCGTCCATTCGACTTAGATATGCAAGTTTATGGCCAACATTAACATCCCGATTTTCCCCTTGTTTATTATTCACCCCAGATGGACGAAGAACCTCAGCATCGTACAACCGAGTTCAGCAAGGCATTCGATTGAAGGACCACCTTCTTTGAACAACCACGTTTACCACCCATCGCAGCAGGGTTCGCTACCAGCGATCTAAGAATCGCCCTAGCCGGAGAACATCGTCTCACCCTCTCAAAATCATCTTGCTATTGATCATTACAAATAGGTAATTCTTACTATTTCACATAAAGAGTATATTAATAACGTGTTAGGATGGAATGATAATTATAAACCATAATGTACATTGTTGGTGAAGTGTAATGACAACTATGACAATAATGAGTAGCTTTCCGTGATCTCATTTTCTCGGCCATAGAATATTGATTATGGTATCTCTTACATGTAATGGCCATTGCGACCATACTTGGAGATTTTGCACAACTGCTCTTTGACTAAAATACATGTCCTTAGAACACTTTTTGATGAAAAAATGCTCCTTTTATTTCAGATTAATTGAATTTTTTTACGTCATTTCATAATAAAAAAATTTAACATTTTTTTTTGTAATTTTTCACATAAAAAAATAACAAATATAATTCTTCTATTACAATATATTCCTATACAGTAAGTCTCACTATCACTTAAAAAAATTATTTTTTAATCAAAAATCACATAAATCCAACACATAAAAATTCGTATTATGTTAAAACGTTTTAATTAATTTGGGACGAAAAAAAGTATATTTCACAATAACATATCATGACATTTTGAAACTGCTTCTTCTGTAACTTCTAAAACCACTCCAATATATCCACGGGAGCGGATATTCAACTGTTGCCTAAGAAGCTATCGTCATATTCATTACCTTTGGATATTACTCATCAAACAAGGTTAAGGTGTTATTCCTCTTAGATGATGGATACTAGTTTATTGAAGCTAACAAATCAAGACTTTGTCAAATTGGACATATTCCACGGGTATAACAAATGCCCAGTAGCAAAATAACATGAAAATGCTACTCACTGCATAGAAGATCTTTAACCCGGATTTTCCAAGCATTAGAGGACTTGGTGACTAAGGAGACATAACATCAAATACTCTCCAGATCTAACATTTGAAGAAGCTGAGGAAGAAGCATGAAGAAAAGAAAAAAAGAGAATGTGTGTCAATGATATATCATTTGTCAAATATTAAAATAATAATTGAGATTAAAATAAAAAAATAAATTATTGAGATTAAAACGTGATAATTAAATCTCAATCCTTTATTTATATTATTTAAATCTCAATTATTAATTATCCTTTTGATATACGTTGTGTTGTGTCGTTGACACACAATCCTTAAATCATAAAGAAAAAAATGCATATTCTTCAAGCTTCTCTTCGATCTCTTGTACGTTCTCTTTCATGCACGGATGTTAGGTCCGATTGAAAGGTGTGGAAGGCTCTTGAGAGGAAACACAAAGTCAAGGAAACGTTAAGAATAATAAAAAGAAAAAAAGAAAAGAAAAAGAAACTTCGTAGGCCAAGAATTGTAAAATGTGATCAACCCTTTTTCAAATGTTGTTTTTCCTTTCTTGTAAGTCAAAAGTTGCTTTAGGTTGTAAGCTATTGCGTATTGGAGATTGTTACTCACACTCCCAAACCTCACCTCCCTATACAAATGAAGAGGAATAAGGAAAAAAATAGTGAAGAAGGGGTGAGATATGGAGGATATGTGATTAGCAACCCTCTAACGCCTTCAAAATCTCATAATGGGTGTTATAAAAAACAACTCCAAATGATATTTTTTCTTGAAATTCTTTTACGAAGTAGTAGAAAATCTAATCTTGGTTCAATATAGAGGATGAAGATGATGATACATACATGCATATAATAAACCTAATTGTTAACTTCTATATATAATTTCTTCAATTTTATAAAAATTAATTTATAAAATTATAAATTTAAAAATATTCATTATCATCTATTCGATTTAGAAGTAAAAATAATTGGTGTAATATAGATGTGCAAAACAGTGATCACAATGCAGTCCAGCCAGGACGAAGGCATTTTGTTTATCATCCATCGTCCTCTCTTCTCCATCTAAAAAGTGAAAACCTAACAATCAAATCCACAGTCGTCGTCTCCTCCTCCTCCAAATCTCAAATCGATTTCTCTGCTCACTCACTCAATTGAACATCTCCTCGAAAAATTAGGGTTTCCGGTTTCCGGTTGCCGTTGCTGAGTTCAATTAGGGTTTTCGTCTGTGTCTTACGAATCAGGAATCGAGGCTGGCGAGCTTCGAATTCGTCCCTTAAATGGCGGATCCGCCTGGTCTCCGCCTTCGATTTCGCCATTGTTTGTGTGTAATCGGGAGTTTGAGATTAGGGTTTTGTGAGGGTTGTGAAGAGGAGATTGAATTTTGGTGTTTGGGAGGATGGTGAGCGTGGTTAGGGTTCACCTTCCGTCCGATATTCCGATCGTGGGGTGTGAGTTGACGCCGTACGTTGTTCTTCGTAAACTTGATAAGAGTTTCATCACTGATGATATCGATGAGACCGCGCCGGTTGATGGGCATTTTCTGAGATACAAGTGGTATGCTTGGGTTCTTGTGGTTTAATCGTATTCGTATCTTTGTTTGTGACGTGTAATTCAGTGAGTTGAGGTTGCAAGTTTAGTGTTTAGAGTCTAATTTTGATCTGTGTGTTGGTTAGGTGGAAACAAGTGCACAAATGAAACATTGATAGCACTAGTATGTAAGGGAAATACTGCAACAATCACTTCTCTGCGATCATTTGGAAACTGTATGTCTTTCGTCTGTGCATTTTTGTATGTTCTCATCTTGTCGTGTGCCATCCATAGAAAACCAGTATATGGAAGGGAGAGTTTCTGCAAAACCACGGAAAATGACTATCTAGTTGCCATTTTACAATTTCAGGAGCTAATAGACAAGAATTTAGTGTTTCGGAAGTCCTCTTAGAACTCAGTGACAAGGCTGTTGCTATCATGCTTCTTGAAGCATGTTATTCCTAAAGCTCTTGCTTAAGCGTTAGGCAGAGGCGTTGGAGCTTTGGGGAACTTTATGCCTTTGGGGGACCATTAATTTCTCGGGAGAACTAGAAATATAGGCAGATGCTGAGGAAGGGGATGATTTGGAGCAGAGACGAAGGGGATTTTTCAATAGGTTAAAACTGATGAACCATTACCTAGGTGGTGATTCTTCATTACATTGCTAGATAAATTTCTGTTCCCTAGGAGGTGATTTTTCATTACATTTTTTGTTAACTTTCTGTCACTTTAACATGTTCATGGCACACAACTCCACTTATGTTACTGTTGGAGGGATCTTATTGTCTGCCTCATCATGGCTTCCTACTTTCAACTGATACCATCTCACATATGAGAGTGTGTGTGTCGTGCTTGAGTTGTTGGGCAGTTTGTTTTCTTCCTAATCTCTGGTTGTTTTTTTTTCTTCTTTTTTTACGCAGAGTTTGTTCCATAACATTTTCTTTTGGATTAGGACTTAAAGTCGTAGGAAAATCCCTTTTAATTTTTGAGTATTTGTCTTCCCCATCAAAAGTTCAAAACACCCCTTTATTCAAGCATTATTTGAATCATTTCCAAACTGCCATGTTGATGTTTAGCAATTTAGTTCCAAGTTCGAATTTCCTTTCTGTGTTGAAAACTTAAGTTGATGCACTTCGTTTAGGATGACCCATAACCCTCTTTTTGCAGGTACAGGATACAAAGTGATAAAAAGGTTGAAGTTTGTAGTGTGCATCCAACTGAACAAGCCACACTGCAGTGTTTAGGTTGTGTTAAGGCCAAGATCCCAGTTGCCAAAAGTTATCATTGCTCTACCAAGTGCTTCTCAAATGCGTGGCAACATCACCGTGTTTTGCATGACTGGGCTGCTAGTGCCATCAATGACAATGGAACTGAAGAGGAAGAATTGTTTGCGTGTTTTAATAGCTCCAGTTCTGGAGCCACAAATATCAATTTACCTCCAACTGGATCAAGTTTAAATTTGTCGAATGGATCTGCAGCACCTGTGTATCCGGTTGCTGTTGCCCAGAGAAGCCGTGGGGAAACATGGTTTGAAGTGGGTTGCTCTAAGACATATACACCTTCCGCGGATGATATTGGCCATACTCTCAAGTTCGAGTGTGTGGTGGTAAATGCAGAAACAAAGCAACCTGTTGGGTCTCCAAGTCAGATTGCGACCTCCCGTGTCATTCCTGCACCAATGCCAACACCCCGTCGTTTGATTCCTGTTAGTGTTGTGGATGCCAATGGACATCTTGATTTGGATGGTCGATTATCTTCTTTTGGAACTTTTACTGTCCTCTCCTACAACATTTTGGCTGATGTGTATGCAACTAGTGAATCTTACAGCTATTGTCCTTCATGGGCTCGTTCGTGGAATTATCGTCGACAGAATTTGTTGCGTGAGATTGTTGGCTATCGTGCTGACATTGTGTGTCTTCAAGAGGTTCGGTTTTCACTTTAATTGTATTTTCTGTCAAATATGTTATATTGCTATCTGGATCTCCTGTTATCTACAACATTTCAGATATTTATGTAAGTTGGCAAGCAATTTGTAATTGATATGATTTTTTATTGGAGTAAAAGCTAGAGTGAATAAGTAATTTAAGTACATTACTTGCTGGCTTTCTGAGCATATGTGGAGCCAGTTGCCTGGTTCTTTATACTCGGACTGTTCTTGTAGGATTGCCATATTTCTCTTGGTCTGGTTGCTTTTTTGTCACTAGGGAATTCCTAACGACTAAATATCCTTATACTAAATTTAATGGTTTATTCAGCTCGCATAACATCAAAATGTCGGTTGGATTTCGATTCAATTCTGCGTTGTATTATTTTTCCCTTTTTTTTCTTTTTCTTTTTCTTTTTCTTTTTCCTTTTCCTTTTCCTTTTCCTTTTCCTTTTCTTTATCTTCGGTTTTTCTTTTCTTTACACTATCTTTGTACCCTACTTTTTTTATCAAGTCATCATTGATGCATACCAGTAGCCTTGTGGCAGCTATCCACTGGGTATATTATTTGCAAATTGGAACTGCTGGAGTCGATTTGAGAGTTGTTCAGTAGTTTCTTGATTCATTCCTTTGAAGATAGTAGCCTCTGCAGATGTAGAGATGCTGAAATCTATCTCGTTTAGCTTCTGAGCTTATCTATTTTTGTGTTTGAGTTTTCTACCTTTAGCCGCTGATTGCTGATTCCAGCTTCTTCTTTCAGGTTCAAAGCGACCATTTTGAGGAGTTTTTCTCCCCTGAACTTGATATGCATGGCTATCAAGCTATTTATAAGAGAAAAACATCTGAGGTCTTTTCCAACCGATCTCCGCCATCTAATGAATGTTATTGTTACTCTCTTGCTCATCCTTTTCCTGGTACGTTTAGGTTATCCAAACATTAGATGGGTGTGCAACATTTTTCCGCCGAGACAGATTTTCGCATGTCAAGAAATATGAGGTACTGGACCGGACTCTTTTTTTGTGTTTCTTTTTTCTTTTTTTTGTTTTTCGGTGAAAGGCTGCTTCTGGTTTGCTCTTCTCAGTTTTCAGATTTTCAATCTATTGGATATTTATAGGTTGAATTCAACAAGGCTGCACAGTCTTTGACTGAAGCTGTTGTTCCTAATGCTCAGAAAAAGATTGCTCTAAATCGACTGGTTAAGGTGGGTTATGAGTATTATTTGGTTTAATCGTCTTTCATATGTGAAGGAAAGGTTGTCATAGCTCTGATGTATCTTTAATTAAATTAACAGGATAATGTTGCACTAATACTTGTTTTGGAAGCCAAGTTTGGTCATCAAGGTATAGATAACCCTGGAAAACGGCAGCTTCTGTGTGTGGTAAGAATCTGCAGTTGCTGCTTTATGCTTCGATGTTTTACATTCTATTGACTATTTCGCATTTAATGTCTAAGTCAGTTCTTAAGTCTCTTTATGATAGGTTTATGCTTGATAAACTCTGCATTTTATTTTTAACTTGTTGGGGCCGTTGGGTTATCTTCTAACCTTGTTAATTGCATTTTTATATTCGCACTTGCAATATATTGAATTTCTTTTCACAAAGCTGTATGGGTTTTTTCTAATTAAGGAAATAATTTCAGCTAAAGCATTCGAATAATACTTTCAGGTTCAATTGTGTCAGATTTTACTCTTTTAAGGATTCAATCATAGTGTTCAATGCACTGAGAGGGATTGGCTCAACAATCAATGCACTCTTTCCCAGACAGGATAGGTTTTAGTAAAGCCAGCTATCCTTTTATTCTCACCACGGCTGTAGGCCGGCTGTAGGCCGGAATTAGTTCCAAGAACTAAGTGATCTTCATGGCCAAATTCAGCAGATAACAAATGCCTCTGAATTATAAAGAACACTCAAGTTGATTGGTTCTTCTTGTCGGTATTGCCTACCAATGAGACACGTAGTACAATGACATGAAAAGAAGTTGCTAATGGTTAGGATCAGATACCTTGGTAGTTGTTGGTATTCAAATTCCAACTTCCCTCCTTTATGTGCCAGCACATTTTGTTTCTAAATTCCATAGTTCTTCTAATGGCTTGTGCCAGGCAAACACTCATGTCAATGTCCATCAAGATCTGAAAGATGTGAAACTCTGGCAGGTAATGCATGTCTCATACAATGGCTTTGGTTTGCCGTTCTCTCTTTCCATTTTGGGATTCTAATAGCATTTGAAGATAGGTTCATACTCTGTTGAAAGGCCTGGAGAAAATAGCAGCTAGTGCAGATATCCCTATGTTAGTTTGTGGTGATTTTGATTCAGCTCCTGGAAGGTCAGTAGTAGCTCTTACAGACATCGTATGCACTTTTGATCGTAGAACATTATGATTTTGATCATTTGAGTTGTTTGAAAATCTTGATCCAGTTCTCCACATGCGCTTCTTGCGATGGGCAAGGTAGATCAAATGCATCCCGATCTCTCTGTTGACCCCTTGGGGATCTTGCGTCCAGTCTCGAAACTCTCACACCAGTTGCCATTGGTATCTCTCTTGTGGAATTCAATGTATGTGTCATCGTTGAAATGGTTTTTCACTGGTTTTCTGCTGATTTTTACTGTAGGTCAGTGCTTACTCGTCGTTTGCTCGAGGAGTAGGGCCTGCTTTAGAGCAGCAGAGGAGGAGGATGGACTCATCAACAAATGAACCACTATTTTCAAATTGCACTAGGGACTTCATTGGAACACATGATTACATATTCTATACCGGTAAATTATCATGCATGTCAAATTTTTTGCCTTGCTGCACTTTTTTTTGTTGCTTTCATTTTCATAGGGTGGCATATTTAGTGGTGAACTATGCTTTACAGTGGACTCGTTGACAGTGACTTCTCTGCTTGAACTGTTGGATGAGGATAATTTGAGAAAGGACACTGCGCTTCCTTCCCCAGTATGGTCATCGGATCATATAGCTCTCTTAGCTGAATTTCGTTGCAAGCCTAGAGTTCGTCGTTAGCACTACTTGGTAAGTGGCTAGTTAGATTGTCATAAATTTGCAATTTTTTTCATTCATGTGATGATTTGTCTGTACTCTTTCCATTATGAGTTTTCCTGTGATATGTATGTTACAAATTACTACTATCAGTCTCGTGTATTTGGGATGGATACCTTGAAGAGAAAAGTAATGTGGAGGTCTTGAAGTACAGAAGATCCAATGTTTGGGATTAAAAAAGCAACTTCACCCATCCTATGTCATTTGGTTAGAAATCTCCATTTTTTGCTAACTTGAATGACAACTATGACAACATTGGTGTTGAATATTAGTTATATTATTAAAATTTTACTAGATACTATCTTATGTTCGAAGAATATCCTTATTTCCTTCTTTAGAATAATTGGTTAGATATCATGTTTCCTAGTTATCTTATTTCATATTATAATCTTTCCATATCTTGTACTTGATTATAGACTATGTCTTCATCGTGATTTTCTCTCATTTTCTGTTTTGTAACAATTGGCATTGGCTCTTCTCAAATGTTGTTGCCATTTTCCTTGCCAAAACAATGAAATCGGGAGGAGGGGAGAAATGTATGATGTGCTCCTTTTCTTTTTTCCCTGTATCAATTATATGTCTGTTACTCTCGTTGATAATGTTTTTTCGTTGTATTCAGTTGATTGAAACTCTATGTTGTTTCTTCAGGTTGTGGCTGTAGAAGATGGAGGAAGCATAATATAAGATATTGTAAGATGATGAATCATGGTCCTGAGATGTGTTTACCCAAGGTATTGTATCTTGGGATCCCTCAGTGATGTGGTTTGTGTCACACAACCTTTTGCCCCATAGGAAAAACACCATCATTTTTAATGGAAAGTAATTTTTTTTCTCATTTTAGTTGGATATTGTTGTGATTGTCCAGGGCCTTTTTTCATTACTTGTGTTTCTTTTGCTCCTTGATTCAGTAAACTTATTGGAGTATGCGGTAGCGGCACCAAGTGTTTCTAGTAATTGGCCATCCT
The DNA here is from genome assembly GCA_001925005.1 of Drosera capensis. NCBI lineage: Eukaryota > Viridiplantae > Streptophyta > Magnoliopsida > Caryophyllales > Droseraceae > Drosera > Drosera capensis. The sequence goes on from LIEC01010641.1 coordinate 43,322, forward strand.
ACAATCCTTTCACTTCACTTCATATCCTGACTGAAAATTTGGAACATAGTACCCTGGGAACTCAATTTCGGTTCAATTACAGAGTTTCACATTGTTACATTTTAAGTCCTCTGTGTCTTTGTTTAGAAATCATGCAAAGGTTTTGCTAGGTGCCTCATTGTGTTTCAGAGCCTTTGTGACCTCAATGGCCATTACATTATGGTGCTCCTTTTCTCGAGTTGAATTTCATTCTGTTTGTCCCGTGCATTAGTGCATGGGGGAACTGTAGTGTGTTACGAATAATAAAACCCTAACAATCCCAATCTTTTTGGGGAGGAGTTGCCAATTTTTTCCCTGGCAAATTACGCTTAACCTTATAGTGTGAAATGTCATTGTTGTAGTTAACGACACTAAAACATGAATGATATATCGAACAAGCATTTTAAAATCGTTGGCTCAACATTTGGCCCTTGAAGAATTAGAGCTCTGAAGTGAAGTGATGTATGCTTTCCAATAGAGATAGCCTGTGTGTGTGGCACCGAAGTTGCTCATGTTATTTTGCCATGGTCTTCCTCGGAGTTCTCAATGTCTTCTCTTAGAGACTCTTTCTTGAAAATTTTGAATTTTCTAGTTTTGCCTGTTCTCTTGGTTCAGCAGTCTAGATACTGTTGTTTAAGTAAAGCTCGTGCCTTTGAGGAGAGGCATCAGAGGTGGAAACTGGTTTCTTATTAGGATCTTGATTATTAGCGGCTATGTCGTGCTGATGTGAGATTTTCGACCGTCTCTTTAGGAGGCTTTCTCTTAAAAGCTACGGTCAGAGTGCTCTTCGTTGCACTATTTTGCAGAACTATGTACTATATATATGTATTCGGCCTTTCACTCCCATGTCTTTTGCTTTAGGAATAACCAAGAAACCAAGAGACCAAGAGACTTTTATCACTGTTCTTACTGGATTGATATGACGAATCCACAACAAGCGTTATGACAGGAAATATACACTGAATATTAATTCCATCATGTCTCATGAGAGGCCGAGCCTCTTCCTTTCATAACATGCTTCCTTGTGCCAGGAATATGCACGTTTGATATGTAATATTTCCAGTCTATGCTTTCGACATTTGAGTAGAATATTTTCCTCTCCTCCTCGGACATGATCTCCATCAACGATTCTGTATTGCTGTTGTCGAACCTATAATCGCGTAATTTGCTTCTTTTAGACTAAGCTAGAACTATTTGAAAGAGATCTATGGAATCGGTCAATGAGAACCAGGGCACTAACCTTCCACCGTAGAAGACGTATGGTTGATACATGCTTGCGATGTGCTTGAATTCCTCCATGACATTTCGGCACGCCTTCAATTGAAGCTCTGATAAGTTCCCGTTTGATCCCTGCAGTTTGTGCATATGCCGGACAGTTTCCCTCCAAACTGCGGATGAGAACTCTTCCACTGAGCTAAAATACTTGAACTTATTGACTTCGATTGGCAGCCCATTGGAATCCAGCCACGGTGACCTCGTAAAGTGCTCGTAAATCCACTCGCACAGCTGCCGAAAGGTTAGTGGATTTTTAACTGAAGTGGTGACCTGATAGACATGTACGTCTGGTTTTGGATCTAAGCCATGCTTAGCAATAGCAGCCAACATCGTGTTTACAACCATGTCGACGGGTACCTGCATGACAGTAAAACATAGACTAGCGCATACTTAGTTCCGTGAAGGTTTCTTTTGTAAGACTCAATTGGAGAGTTCAAGTTGGGATCCATCACATGGAATGCTTGCTTACCACATCTAAGACTGAATTTGGATCAAGGAGAAAACCAGAGATCCTTCTTCTCCCATAAGACATTATAACTGGAGCCATCATTCTGCAAGTATTTTTCTGTAAATAATCAGAGATATAGCCAAAGCAAAAGCTTACATTTTGATTAGGAGCAAGCATTACCTGTTTCCTTCAATCCAACCGGGGAACGGATCCTTGTAAGTGCTCTCAATAACACTTGGTCGAAGTATCACCAGTGGCACATCACCCCTCGCCTTTCTGAGAAGCATTTCTCCCATCGCCTTTGTAAACACATATGTATCTTGCCATCCATGTTTTCTTGCCCTGGTAGACACCAGAGAAAGAGAAAGGCACTTATTTATTCAGCAGTGTGAGAATGGTACCACAATAGCACCTACCGGCACCTAAAACGGGTTCTGGTGCGACGACGTTTTCTGATGTTGAGAACCATAATATAGCTTTGGGTTGTGTCCCGACAATATCTATTGGCCTGGAAGAGTCTTAACAATATGTATGAAGAATGGAAGTATCTGTATACTCACCTTTCTAGGCCTAACTCTATCATACGATGTTTCGCTTCACGGTTTTTTGAGTCCTCACTTAAGTTCAATGCTAAATGTACTTCGTGTTCAACGTCTAAAACGGGAAGCAAACTTATCGAATTCCGAGTCTCAAAACATTCCATTGTGATGCGCTCTCCCCATCTGAATGGCCTCTCTAAAACTGTTCCTTGTCTCTGACCATTTGCATAAGCTGCATCGGAGGAAAGATCAAACCGAGTAACAACCGAGGATAATGGAGAGTGCTAATCTAACAGGAATATTTACCTGTTGAGACTTGGAGGAAGAGTTTTAGCTCCTTGCATTGCTTTGCAAGGTCCATTACACGGTTTGGCCCTAAAGTGTTGATTTCAACGGCAGAATCATACCTGCATATTTGTATGCATTGTGACTGTGATGTCCATATCACGATAAACACGAACAGCTTCGTAAGAAGATATACATAGTGTTGGAGTGAAATAGTAAGTACCTTTCGTGGAAATTTGTATTTGCTGCTGAATGGATAATGACGTCGACATCTTCTATAATTTTATGGGTCGAATCCTGAGTCAACCCAAGTCCAGTTTCACACAAATTTCCCACTACAGGAACCAACTTGCTTAACATGAAGGCTTCATAAGATTCTCCATATTTTTGCTGAAGGCACTTGAAGATTTCTTCATACAGTATCTATAAATTGAACAAAGTGATCAAGGAAAAGAAAAACTTTCAGTAAATAAATAAATAATAAGATGTTCCATAACAACGAAGATGGTTTTAAAAGAAAAAGACTGAACATAGCCAATTGGTTGATAAATTGTAACGATTTTGCCATTATATATACATAAACACAAGTATGAAGCAAACCGATAAAATGATTAGTTTATAAATGAGCCAACTTGTGTTTCTATTATGTTGAGTCTTACAAGACTCTAACTAAACTCAATTAATTACACGAGTAAGGTCAAACTTGACACAATTGCTTAATATATTTTACTCGAGCCAAACGTTTGTCAAAAGTTCGCAGAGGGAATCGGCTCATTTACTACCCTACAGCTGAAATATGCTGTCTTGATGTTCAAGGCACAGAGCCCAACATAAAGAAATCAAACAAGGCTAGCTGCACCTACTTCGTTTCTGAATCTCCTTAGCGCAGCCTCCTCGTCCTTTTCCTTGATCAAGAGATAGATCTTGCCGACTTCTGGTATCGTTCTAAGAAGTTTCTCGATAAATACTGCATGCGAGGGAATTACTAGTCAGTCCGATCCAGAAATGCATATTATTCGAATAATTAACACATGAACTAGCTATTTCGAGTGGCAAGATAAGGAAGAAAAGAGCGTACAGACGGCTGTACCTTTGGCCAGAAAGCCGGTTGCACCAGTAACAAAGAACGATTTTCCTCGCAGAAACTCAACAATCCCGATTCCGTCCCCCTCCACTCGAGCAGATACAGCACCATTGCGAGATGCTAACCCTTTCAAAGTGAGCTGATCAACCCCGAAGTCACATTTTTTCACTGACGAAAATAAACACCTATCGGTTGTCATCGCGTAACCATTACGTAAGTATGAGACCAAACACCTTCTTTTCAAGATCTTGGCGGTCGTGGCTGTAGTATTCTGTTCTATGATAACCTGTGTTCTCTTTGGCGGAATTCTGAAGGAACTAGGAAGCAGAAGCCCGTTCATGGTTTTTAGTATTGGTTATAAAAGAGGGAAAGAGGAGGAGGTTTATATAATACTCTGATGCGTGTATGGTGGATCGAAAGAGATGGAGGTTTATATAATACTCTCTTTTGGACGTGATGCGTGTATGGTGGATCTTGAAATTCACAGTAGGAGTGTTCTAGTGGTGAATATCGTATATAAAACTTTACAACAAAAATTGTTATACACATCGATTAATTTGATAATTGTTTTGCATATTTCATACTCTAGGTCTTATAGCATCAGGTGAACTTTTTTTGTATGGATTTGAGGTCACTGAGTTCGATATCCAATTACTCCATTTATTTGAATGTTCATTTCTGTGTGAAGTGTGAAGATCTTTACTACTGGCTATGAGAATTGTCCCAGTAATGGATTGAAGATTGAGCCTTCGGTATCACTCCAAATCCTGACTACTAGAGCCTCACACTTCTTGTACTGTGTTTCAATAATGTTTTTTATATGTCTTCCTTAGGAAGGTTTTGCATTGTGTGACAAAATGGTTTGTTTCATTATGTTTGATAGACTTGTTTTTTTTTTTTTTTTTTTTGTGAGTTTTCTTATATGTGCATGTAAAAAAAAGGAAAAAAAGGAAAAGATGTTCAGATGTTGAAACACGAAACTAGTCCCTTAATTTATTATTGCCCCATCCGAAAAGTACACTATTTTCACTTTTAGTGGTCACAGAAATGGCAACATTTTCACCTCTGGAATCTTTATCGAACAAATTAAAAATTGTAAGATACTGTTTCATCACTATAATAAGTTGATAACCTTCACTAACCTATCATCCAATTATGGTAGTAAATCAAACTAGCAACACAATAATCAAGGGCATTTGCATATTTGATTCAACTCAAAACATAAATATGATTCGGATAAATGTGTTGCAAATTTTATCGATTAAAAGATTAAGTAGAATTTTAGTAATAAAAAATTATGGCTATTTCAATAGGAGCCAATGGTTGCGGAATACAATATTTGGCACCTGGTCTGTATACTCCAGTTTATAGTTGTTGAAGAAAAAAAATGACAATTTTATGGGTTAAAACCCCAACAAAAGATTTAATATCATTGAGTCATGAGCCTAAAAGAAAAGACCAAATGATATCTCATGGATGTTGATAAGTGTCCACCTTACAAATGATGAATAATATGCTATAAATATCCTTATTTAGTATCCAAAGAGATAAGATTTTCTGGATCATTTTTAGTTATTAATCTCCATTTATTGGATCAACACTGACTTAGGCATCGCAGTCAGTACCCGAGGGTCATCATCTTGAATCCGACTAACCGGATTTCTTGTTTCTAGTCTGTGAAAGTCTCTCTGTCAGGATCAAGACCCAAAACATCACTAGTCCAACACATCGGGTCTTGGTCCTTGAGCCCAGGCAAGTCTTCCGAATTCAGGCCCCCTCTCCCGAGTTCAGCAAAAACAGTTCGCTGTCCATCGTGGGACCCTCTCCAATGACACGAAATTGTCAAAATGCTCGTGATCAGGCACAACAAACTCATAGCGGTGATCAGCAGAGACAACCTCGTCTTAACGCACCCCCACTAGATCGGGAGGAAGAGGTAATGGGGTCGGAAGTAGGTGCAAAAGCAGTGACACTCGAAATGTTCAACTAACTCCGACTTCAAATGGAAAAGTGTATCACAATCACCAAGACGACGATGACCATCCTTTTGAACTAAAGGCCGCCTCCACCTTACCAGATAATGACAGGATCTAGTGTTCTGTCCAAACTGATTCCCCGACTTCGAGATCCTCCCTGGGCCGTACCTGAAACCAATATCAAGGATCACCTGAACCAACATCGGGCCTCGTAGGAGGGACAGGGGGAGTCCATGTATACTCACTCCTATTGAGTCACTTATGTGAAAGACCTCAAGAGCCTCCTCAACTCGAACTCGGCAGACAACCATCTTCGAGAAGAACCAAAGCATGTGAAATTAGTTCCAGATCTAACTTCAGAGATAAAGGAAAGGGTCGAGTAGTTTTTTAAGATGATTAAAGAGATTCCTTGAGACCCAAGAAAATGAGGTAGGCCCAAGGATGGAAACTCTTTTCATCCCTGAAATCAACAGAGAGATTCCTCACGATAAGTTCAAGATGTCGACAATAGAGTCCTATGACGACATCAGAGATCTCTTTGAGCATATCTCGTGCTTCTTTTTTAAAAACTATAGCAGAAAAAAAGACTAATATAATAATTTCTCAATCCCAAAAAGTTCAAAACAAGTTTTGTTTTTCCATGAACGCATCAAAACAAACCAAACAAATCTATCTGTATTATATACTAAGAAAAAGTGTCAGGGTTGTAGCTTTTTTGAATATTTTAGATTTATTTTTACAAAGTAAATCACATGTCGAATTTATTTTTAATCGAGTCAAATAATGATCTTTTTTATTTTTCGAAATAAAATAAATATCGAATAAAGTTAAAAAAATATATCTTAATATATCTTATAAAATACATGTCCCTCAACAAAATGTTTAAATCCCATCAAAGTCTTGCTTAACTCTCAATTTTTATCTTTTCACAAATTGATAGTGATAAAATCGAATTATATTTTTTTTGTGCATAATTACACGGATTTACAAACTAGTAAATATCAATGCAATGATAGTTTGATATGTTTTCCTTTCAAAACTAAAGTGAAAAAAAAAAAGACTTAACATAATACTCTCGCAGTCCAAAGAGAATGAAACAGTCTTTTTGTGTGTTTAATTTTGGTATATATAGTTTATCAAATTATCCCTATGGATATTAATGGTATCGAAGTTTATCGTAAATGTTCAGAGATGATTGGTAGGGTGTATCCTATACTAGGATTGATATTTAAATTTGTTGTAAAAAGCTCTTATATAAATTAAGGCAAAAATACAATATAAGATGAAAAAAAATAGAAGATGGAGAGAGCATTTGATGCCAATATCAAAACTAAAAATTCGTTATACTTGCCATACCAAACACTCCATCTATCACATATGGCTTTACATACCTGTGATATCAAGTAAATGACAATAGTGCATTATCATAAAAATCTAATTATATATTTTTCTTTATTTATCTTATAAATAACAACAGAATTAACTCTTAAAAATATTTTATACTTTTGTTTGATTATAAGATCATTTTAGATCTTTGATTTAATCATCAACCCATTCATATGGTACATTAGTATTTAGTAATGAGGCTTTTGAAATAAAGAAGCATTTAAGAGAATTCAATATATTACCAAAAAAAAAAAATCTTAAATACATATTATAATATGATAATATGATTGGCCACGATCCTTACACTCACTCGCAATGACGAGCGAGGATCAGAAGTCACTCCAACGTTAATTTCATCCAACTCGCTCTTCCATTTATGGTCTAAATTAGACACACTTAAACGCGACCAGAGAAGGAAAAAAACAAAAGAAACCAATACAGAACTGCGGAAGGAAGCAGTAGCAACTACCAAGTTCAACTGGAAGTTGATAAAAACCAACTGACTAATGTACTCAAGGATATTGTCTAGGTTTCTGCTCACAGGATCATTTGTTGTAGAGTCATAAGTTTATATGATATGATAAAGAAGAAGCCAACAATATGGGAACTGGGTAACGCGCATTAACAGTTAAACGTAGTGAGGGACAAAGACAACAAGAGGAAATAAGGAACCATGCAAGTATCGAAAAGAAGGCAGACAAAGATCCAATTTTTTTTTTTTTTTATCAACTTAAAGAACACACCATCCCTTCTTCTACAATCTCCAAGGAGAACCCCTTGTACAACAAGGAAAGACGTTACACGACAGCTAAACTTTCCTTTTTTCCCATATCTGTCTTATCTTCGTTGATTTGTAAGACGATGCAAGAGACAAGCTGGCCAACATGAAATAAACTAGAAAGAAAGCTATCCTCAGCATCCTACAAGAGAAAGAGACCAGAAAAAGTAGTAATAATTTAGAAGACAGTAAGGCTGTATATGATATGCTGTAACACTGTGAAGAAGTCCTCTAAGAATGAAAGGAAAAAAGAAAAGGGCAATCAGCAGGAATCTTGGCATTCTTGATAATGAAACTTCAGCATATTTGCATTTAGGGGGAAAGGTCAACATGTAAGCACCTCATCATTCATGTCAACAACAACATCAACAGCTTCATCTGCACGAACTAAGCCACGCAAACCCCCTGAAAGACTGATGACAATGTCTTTCTCATTAACTTCAACAATTACTCCCCAAAGCTTCAGCAATCCTCCTCATTACCATCACCACCATCATTACCACTCTACTCTTCCTCCTCTTCGCTTTCCCATTCATCATCATCATCTTCTTCTTCTCAGCCCGCTTCCTCCTAAAAGAACACATCCCAATTATCCAACCATTCTACATTCTATCCGCAACACAAGCTTTCACTTCACCACCATACAACTCAATCCATTGATTAATTTATATGTTTCAAAGGGACAGTACGAAAGTGACTCTTGCTAACATCACTACAAAAATATGCTCTCCCAACACATACGAAGAATCAAACTAACGAACCTCTGGGAAAAGCAGGCACGTCGTCATCGAATTCAGGCGCCGCCGCTGCTTCGTTTTTGCCGGGTTTCTTTCACTTCAGATTGTTCTTCTTCTCTTTCGTCGCCGCCATTGCTGCTTCGGTCAATAATTCTGGAGACTTTTGATGGAGATCGAGAAACTTGGAGGAGAACCAAAAGAGAGGAAGCCCCGACGGCGTATTGACAATGATGGCAACATCTAAGTACCAAAGATTTGGGTTGCGGCCGGTAGACCCACGCTCACGGCCCACCTCTCCGTTGACAAGCCCGCAAGGCCCCAACAATGACAAGAGCCCACACAACAGCAGCCCAAGGATCACCCCTGCATAAATAAACAAAACCAGAAGGACCAAAGTGCAAATATCACGAAACCAAAACCGACTTTTTCTGCAAAAGAAGCTTCTCGAAACTGCATACCCCTTTTATACGGATCTCGAAACTCCTCTTCACAGAGATCTGATCCACCAAACTCAATCGATTGAGTCTCATTGATCTCGTCGGGCTGCAATTTCCGTATTCGGCATCGGCGATCATCGTGTCTTTTTATTGTAATCTCCTCTTCTTGATTTTTCGATTGATTTTGTCTCGGTTTTTCTTGATTTTGATGATAATTTTGATTCGGTGGATATTATGTTGTGTATCGTTGTTTGTCGGATTCGATTCGTGTGGAATTCATAACGACTCTTTGATTTCGTCGGTGATAATTTCTGGTTGTTGTCCTTGTACATTAAATTCGATTTATGTTGTTTATTGAACTTTGATCGACAATTTGGATGGCGAATCGGGATAGAGAAGAGATGGAGCCGTATATGTCCGGTTTTTCCGTGTGCTTTTGTTCTTTGCTCTTTGAAGGCAAACTTTGTTGAATCCAAATCGGATTGGCTGTGTTAAACTGTCTAGGTAGCTTCTAATTGGTGCGGGTAATTGGCTCCGAATTGGTGAATCAGTGATCAGTTGTTGGAGTTGGGCAACGATGTCGCCATTTCTTTGAATTGCTCACTTAATGATGAAAGATAGGGTTGTATTAGTTTGTTTGTACGTGATCGTAAGATGGAATATAGTGTTATTGCGTTGGTTTGTCTTACTTCTTACGTTTGGGATGTTGGCGATATGGGGATGATTCGATTTATTAAGAACCCTTGGAGTATTGTGTTCTTGAGTTTTCTTGCTGATATATCTTTTCAACATTCCTCTTTCTTTCGGAGACAATGGGTTTGTGATGTCTCATAAGAAAATAAGAAATGGTGTATTACTAGTAATCAAGATTTAAGAGGTACCTGACTAATAGTTTTATTATTCGTGGGGTTGCTGTAGTTCAACTTGTGCATTGTCGTTTCCGTATTATATGAGCTTGCTAGTTTTATTTTTCATGATTTCTGTGGTGTGTTTTCAGGTAGGAAGTTGTTGAAAATGAGGAGCAGGAGCTACAGCTACAGTCCCTCTCCATCTAGGAGTTATAGGAGACGCAGGAGTCCAAGTCCTAGGGGTGGGTATCACCACGGCAGGGAGTCTGCCACCAGCTTGTTGGTCCGCAATCTTCGTCGTGATTGCAGGTTTGTGATGTCATGTTTTCGATAACGTCATAGATATACTGATGAAATTCAGTACTAAATGCTGTAATTCTCCGTCGGCAAAGACAATTGTTTCGACTTGCGACTATCTTCGTTTGCCTAGATTGTTCACATTTGCGCAAGTCCTGCTGTGATGTCAAGTCTACAAGTCAAGACTGCATGGATAAAGCAAAGAAAAATATACTTGGAAATTTTCTCTATCATTTAGACGTTGGAAGACATTCTTTATAAGTGGTTTTGACATGAATCACGCAAGCAGCTCACAGATCCTTTCGTTGTCCCTGACGTGGTATCATTTCATGTTTGCAGGCCTGAGGATCTGAGAGGGCCATTTGGACGGTTTGGGCCTATCAAAGACATTTACTTACCCCGAGATTACTATAGCGGGTGAGCCTGCTGGACTCTGACGCAACTAGCTCTCATTCTCTGTTTTATTTTCTTCAGTGGCAAGTGCTTGAACGTTGAAGTTCCATATTCTTGTTCATCTCATCTAAGTATTCTTACACTCCATGATGCTGTCGTTTATCGCCATCATCTTTAATCATGTTCGAGGATTGCATTAATCTTGATCCAAGGATTATTCGTCACATATAGATGGTGCTCATTTAATTGTGTTCTACTTTTGTGGTGCGATATTTTATCTGCTTGTGTGTGTTTTTTTATCGGAATATGATTGTTTCACTAGAAGTGTCAAGATGTAGACACACACGAAGTATTAAAGAGGTACTTCAGCGTATCCTACTTGTTCAAGAAGAATGGAAGAGTATTAAGAGTTTGAACGATATAGAAGAAATAGAAGACTGAAGAAACCCAAATCGTCTTAATACTTATTGCAGCAAGGTCAGCAGCAAACTGGTGATTTACTTGCATTCTCAAGTGCTCGGAGAAAGTTTTGACTTTACCTCTTCGGGAAGGAAACTAGTCTAGATTGGAAGCAGTTTGATCGATCATTTCCATACATATGTGCCTGACTGCTGTGACTTCAATGATGCAGGGAGCCCCGTGGCTTTGGTTTTGTCCAATTTGTGGACCCGGTTGATGCTGCAGATGCCAAATATGAGATGAACGGCTATGTACTCCTTGGCCGTGAACTTACTGTTGTATTTGCCGAGGAGAACAGGAAGAAGCCCTCAGAGATGAGGGCAAGACAGCGCTCTAGGTTAGTGTGGTTTGCTTTTGAAACTTTTCTTAGCTTGCATCCTCCTTACCAACTGTAAGGCTGCTGCTGGTGATAGCATCGAACTTGGTTGACTTTTAATGTGGCCTATATGACTTTTTCCATCTTCTTGGATTGTTCCTCCAAATGGCTTTTTTTTCTTAGGAATAAATGAAGATGTCTATTGATTTGTTTTCGCTCGAGTCACAAATAGTCTTGGACATGATTTAGATAAAGCTCAAAGTTGGCTTAAGATTGGCGCAGTAAAAGTTCTTTGGGTTCTTTCCCCTGTTTAATGAATCAGAGCATGAATATAACACAAGATTCATTTAATAAAACGAATAAGCTCATGCTTATTGAAGTCCGACTAAGGATTGGCTTGACAAGCTCAATTGAGGCTTGACTAAGGCTTAGTTTGGTTAACTCAGCTACTATTCATGTTCAGGCTTCATATATGTGCGCAAAATAAAAAAATTCAGACAATGACTCTAGGGCATTGAGGTTTCTCTTGGCATTCTGTTTCAATATTTTGTCTAGTCTAAGTTGGTTTGAGAATTCTGAGAAGAGCCCAAATGGGCCTGAAGTGTTTGTTTATGAAAAAGCTTCGTTTTTTTCTTTTCTTTTTTAATGAATGGAGCGCAGGCTTGGATGAGGTGGAGCAGAGTGAATTTCGTAAAAATTGTAAGCTATGTTGGTGAATAATGACATTGTGTTTACTAAATTCCAATTCGAAAATGACACTATGCTTATTCATATGCTAGAAGGGGAAAAGAAGAAGACTGCAAGTCATTGCTCTTGGATTCGGGCCTGAGTTTTTGAAATTAGCTTATATCGGAAGCACTTTTTTGTTATGGATGCCCCATATAATTGGTTTGTTACATTTGAATCTCTGATGCAATTGAGTGTCCCGTTAGACGTCCTTCCCATGTGAACAGGGCTATTGTTTGTTATCTTCCTTATAATGTGGAATGTTGGTCTTGCTGCTTTACGTTTGTATGGTTGAACTTCTAATGAGCTTGAATTCAGCAATGAAGATGCCAGTTCCTTGAGTAATGTTTGTTTTTTTCCCTGTTGCCCTTAATAGGGGACTGACTTCTGAAAGGAGGTACTCTCGTGATCGTTATAGCTCTCGATCGCCTCGACGTGGCAGATCGTACTCTAGGTCTCCTCGATGTGGCAGATCATATTCTCGCAGCCCGGATTACCACTCCCCAAGGTGTAGGCACTATTCAAGGTAGTTAATTGCCCTACAGTTGGTTCCTTGAAAGATTCCGCAGAACAGGGAATACAGACAAGTTACTGTACTCTTATCATGCAGGTCCTTCTCTCCTCGTGACAGATCGCGACCTTATGACAGGAGGTCGTATTCAAGGTCCCCCTATCAGTCTCACGACAGGAAGTCATACTCAAGGTCCCCTTATGCGTCTCCTTACGGGTCAAGAAGCTGGAGTGCAAGTCCGCATGAGAAGCGAGGCCGCAGTCGGAGTCTTGAATACTCTAGATGAGTGATTAGGGGTGCTACTTTGGTGACCATCCGTAGCTTATGATAGTTGGACATTCACATGATGTTTGGTTGTGGTAATGGGTTGTTCACGTTTGCTTGTCGATGTTCCTTGTGAACCATTGTTTGGCATGTTCGCCTCACCTCATGCTGTTTGGCTTTCTCTTGCTGAATTTAAAGAGATGTTCCTTTTTCATAATGGTTCGCCTTTTCTCTTTTTGCATACCCATTTAGGCAGCAGTGACTGAAATGTGTGTATTATCTTTATTCATAGAGCAAGAAGACCGATATCCTGTTTCTTGATGAATCTGTGTAAATCATGAGTCATACGCATCTGTTGTTTACACTGCTTACCGAAATATTCTGATCTACTGTGGGGGAGAGTAAGGTCTTTCTGCGTTCAATCTGCATGACTTTTGCCGGAGCAATGTGACCGGCAAACATTCATCATCTTGCATCTGACGAAGCAAACTCTATTGATGGAAGTTTGAAGCATACAATACTATTGAGAACACGGAAAAAAAAAACTGAGAACAAATCCATTGAGCTACTTTATATCCATTATGCAAGCCGGATTCTTGGTGTGGTATATGTGACGAGTAGATGCACCTTTTTGAATGGGGAGCTCCTTTTGAATTTTGAATGGTGTCGGGAATGATCCAGTTTGTTCAACTGCTTGAGTTCTGCGTAGCTGCGGAACTCTTTCGGGCTGCTTTGCCCTGATAAGTACCTTATCGAAAGAAAAAGTAGATGCACGGTGATCACCGTTCCGTTGGGCTGTGAGTGACACAAACAAGTAGTTACACTTCTTGCGTGGTGATCTTGTCAACAAATAAGCAGCAAAGTTTTTTTTTTTTTTGGAAAAAGGTCATCTACTTTTACATCAGATTGATAGCATATGTGTTTTTTTTTTTTTTAAACTGTCACGTATCCATTTTCTATTGGATTATATGTGTTAATTTCTTATTGTTTATACATGTTTTTTTTCTCTATTGGTTCATTTCATGACAATTTACACAATGTCCTCTTCCTTCATTTCATAATGATTTAATATTTTTCATTAAAAAATTTCATCATTACTAAACATATGATCGCATGATCGTTAATTTGTTCATGATCATTACTAAACATATCATGTTTAGCTTGTTTTAATTACAATTAAAACAAGTTAAGCATGATCGCAAGGCAAAGGGGATGCCCATTGTATAATGTGCACGAAAAGCTCAAGCAATTGTTCCACGGATACTAAGAGCAAAATTTAGATGAGGGCCAAATGCGCATTCGACTGACAAAGGGATGAATAGAGTTCACAGTAGTACAATTCTTACCAAGATAGCAGCCAATCGATTTGACATTCACCAGCATCCTGCATGAATATTGCTTTGCTCTTCAATAGTCAAGAAATGTGTCCCAGAGCATAATGTATAGGCACACGTCTAAGGACTGCCTGCCAGTCTGTTGCAGTAGAGACACCGAAGATGAAGACCACATATCTATAATGGCCAGACGTAATGTAGATAATGAGTGGAACACTAAACAAAAAAGTACATGAATCGAGATCACTAAAGGTTCAGCGCAGAGAACAATGCAGGAACAAGATCTACCACCGCCCATCCAAGGCCGGCATACTGAATAAACCTTATCGCGGTGTCAATATCAAAAGAATCTTCCCTAGCAAAAAAGAACAGCTTCCGGAGGTATCCTGACTGCTTAGGTTCGCCTGCTTTCTTGTTTATAGCAGGGAGATAACCAGACGACCTTATTGGGATGCCTGTTGCATTCATGGCTACTGGCAGGACCCATTTAGCGAGAGCCTTGGTGCAGAATTTGACTAGAAGGATGGTGGGGATGCCCACGAGTACTCGTCCTAAGAAGCTCGGGAAAGTATGTTCAGAGGTGAAGAGACGCGGAACACCTTCATGGTGGAACTGATGGTAACTTTGCTGTATCCCAGCAACCTACAGAAAAGGAGTTGAGTCAATTTAGGGAAGACAATGTAATCAATCTGCTCCACCTTCATGTCAAGAATATCTTGGTCATGAGTTCGAGTTAGCAAAAATAAATAGCTATTGCCTAGCTAAAAGTTAAAACCTTCAAGCTTAGTTCAAACTTTAATCTGAATGGGTGGGCGCAAATGTATACCAAAAAAACATGAAACACATGAAATTTTATGAAAAATATACACCATTTTTCACTGTATTCCTAAACAAGAAAGATGACTGATGCTCGTTGCTGCAGCATAGCGATCACCCTTGCGTTACATGGTGCACAATGACCAAAGAACTTTCCTATCGTTTCGGCATCATGAATGTGTCTATAGGCTTTGATGCAAGCACAATAAACATTCACTTACATGCAGGAAAAAAAGAAAAAGGACTTTCATCATTACTCGTAGTGTCCCAACAGTTGCCAAGCGTAGGGAAGATCTATTTGGGGATATTCAAGCAGCTAAAGATCCACTACAAGCTAAGGTTGTGTACAAACTACAAAGTCCCTTGGCCCATACTTTGCTATAACAAGGAGCAACAAGCACCAAGTCCGAGCAACAAAAATCAATGTATAGGTTAAGTTAACCAAGGTAAATAGCACTTACAATTCCAAATGCACCACCGTTAAAGCTTGTGTGGAACTCAAAGCTTGGAGTTGGAAGCTCAGGGGTGGGATAAGCAAAAGAAAGTAACAAGCTCAGGGCAGCCCAGAAGTATGTAACTGCAATGGTCACCGAATATGAGTTACTCCTACACTTTTTTTTTTACCATTAAGTTAATCCTACACTTAATTTCAAAAGAATCCATTTATTACTAATACTCAAGTAGAGACCAAATTTGTGCACAAGACATGCATATCGGAAGAGACCAAGTAGAGGTTGTATCCATTCAGTGTATCTAGTGGTCTCAGGTATGCACGATCGGAGTTGCACGCAAGGTCCAATGGAAAACCCACGACCAAGTATTCAAGTATCTCTCCATTTTGGGCCTGATTCATTATGGTTCCGTGACTCCATCTTCACCGTAGAGAATAAGCAAATGAAAGATTCCAGAGTTAATAGGAAACTGATTGTTCCTAATACTTGGAGATGCTATCATGTGCACAGCCACCCATTATCATAAACCATATGAATTTTCCAGAATCCTAAATATTGGAGGAGGTTTAAATCAAGGAGCACTTTCTCCTTGAAAAATGGAACACGTTTGTTCCCTTTCCCCTACCTTATACTCTCGTTTCTTGGCTCGAGGAACCAAAAACAAAAGAAAAAAAAGACAAACAGCTTTCTAAACAGTGGAGCTATAATAATCTACCCTACCGTTTTGCTCAGAGACAATGAAGTTGTCGATGTATTCAGATGCAGCAATCCAGAATACAAGAATTCCCAAACCCATGACAAGGTCACCTATGATATCAATCAAACTGTGCATGCCGAGGTAGATTCTACCTGGTAAGAAGGCAAGTTATCAGTTTGAGCAAGCAAAAGGGTAACCATGAATAGTTCGTACAGCAAAGTTACATTGAGGCATACCCAAGCCAATTAGTCCGATAAACAAGGAAACTGCAGAAAATCCAACAAATGCCAAACCGCTATCTCCATTCTGATCATGAGACAAAATGTAATACAACATGTACCTGCAAAAAACAGTCCGAGTGTTTTTGCCCTAGTTTCTACCATAGAATGATAGAAAGAAAGAAACAATTCATGTATTATGTAATCATTCTGGTTTATAACCTAAACCCCCCCCCCCCCCCCAAAAAAAGAAGAAAAAACCTAAACTCATCAAGCCATTCTGTTTCAGGCATGAGAAAAACAGACATAGGCATTATGCGAGAGATTATTTCAACTGAGCCTATCTATAAGCATTTCCTTGTGACCTAGTAGAGGCTAATTCTTGTTGATAACTTGCTCTAGTTCTGCATGGAAGATAATGACAACATGTACATGCAGATGATGAATACTTATAATTTCTATACCCTCGATGTATGAGATAAATTTTATCGCGCTATACACTCTCAAACTTCTGTTTCATCGATATTGTGGTTGATGGATCATTTCAAGAAGAGTAATGAGTCAATCAATAATGGTCATAAATTATATCAGAAGAGATCAATACCCAGATAAACAGACTGTGTTTAGAGTGTGAGATGAAGGCAATCCATATTCTTGTGCATGCTCTTCCTCATCTTTTGTAGCAGTTAATCTACGAACAGGTGGGCAACTGGGTCTTGGAGCTGATATCGCGTCCTGCCACCACATGAAGCCGGAAAAATGACCAAACTATACAGAAAAAGTACCAAGAATTAACCATTCAATATTTCTTTTACAGAAAGAAAAAGAGGAAGGACCTCACCTTGATACAATTGCCAATGTAATCACAGAACGCCATCAAAAGAGTCATTTGCCGTGCCAATTTGACATGGCCACTCTGCAACACATTGCAAAAGATATAAAACAAACTAAGAACATACAATCAGTAGAATTGTCACTTTAAATTAGTGTTTCCTAAGTCAGGTTATTACCTAAACTTGTGTATTTCCTACACATTACTACGTTTCCTAGCCCTGTTCAATTCCTAGGTTAGTTTATTCCTGTAACTGTAATGCTCCTCATTATGCATTTGATCACTTGTGAATTGACCCTTAACACATTTAATATCAAGTTCTCTCAAACTTATATCTTCAGCACAACTGATCATACCATCAAGTCTGAGGTTATTCCATTTACCCTTCTCAAATCAAGTACTAATGAAAGATGTCCAAACACCCTCAGGGAGAAAGTTTGCATGACCTCAAAGAGATTTTAACTAGCAAATTGACATAGATAGGATCCACTGGTGCTAAAACTGCTGGATTGAATCTATTCAGAATCAAGAGAGATCCATTGATTAAGGTATAGGGGTCAATGCCCACAGGATAGGCTAAGGCGGATGTGAGGAATTACTCTCAATGACAAAATAAAAGGGATATATGGATCCACTCACAGGTAGGAATGATCGGAATTGCGGGGAAAGGAGGGACTTTTTTTGAGAAGGACCAAATTTTGCGTAGACTAGATGGGGGGCTGATGAAAAATGAAATGAGGAGGAGAGGATAATGAATATAGGATCTGTGACAAGGTTATAAGCAAAAGATACGAGATTGGCCACTTTACATTGCCAAGGTTCAAGAAATAAGATTCATGTGGCTTAATAGATGATGATGACCGAAGGGCGGTTCTGACAAAGGTCACCGATGCAGGCACGAAAAAGGAGTGCCAGTGATGCAACAGCCACATCCAGTGAAATTCTGAAAACACTTTCGAGGGGATCGCATGCTTGTTGCTACATTATTTGTTACATCACGGGAACCAGAAACTCTATGGTATAAGCAACATACCCTAGTATAATAATCCTTCTTCAATTATCCTCTGGGTGTCATGATCTCTAGCAGTCATCTGGAACCCCCTAACACATGCAACATTCGATACTATAAGCACTAATTGCGGAATAAATCTTATGAAACTTATGATACGAATCACAATGGGATACGTTGTTCTCATACAATTTGATGCGTCGTTCTCATAGAAATGGATACAGTAACTATGAAATATGTAGAGCATAGAAACGGAGAATAGTACCCAGAAAAGCAATGGAAGGAAGCCAGTGTAGAATGGAACAGAAACAACACATGACAACACAGAGAAGAGCACATCCAATGACTTATGCTGCAACTTCTGCAAAACCAACCACCATCAAAACACAAAATAACCATAATCACAACACAATACCACCCAATCAAATCCAATACAAAACCACAAACCCAGAGAAACCAACCCAGTTCTTCCCGTCATAGACAGGGACCCGAGGAACGCAAAAATATACGCAGTCGTACCCTTTGTTGTAAACTAGAGACTGTCTTAGGATATTCTCAAATCCGACACAAAATTACGAAATCAATCACCAAAGAGATATGAACCTGGATCCGAAGAATGAAGCCGGTACCCTTAATTACATGGTGGGTAACCCATGGTCGGATCAAGGATCTGATCGATTGGGTCACGTTCAAAATGGAGGATAAAACGACCCATGTAACCAAACCACATAAAGATGTGAACTGCCATCCGAGTACGCCCTCCATCGTCACCATCATCGTCTCTGTCTCCTCTCTGTTTCAAATACCCTTTATTCTTTCCCAAAGTAAATTCCCTTTTTTTAATCTCACTGTTCCTTCGAGGACGAGCAATTTTGAAGACCTCTGACTTTTAAGGTTTTGGTGTGCTGCAACATAGACGGATCAATGATGAATGAAATCAAGTGTGAAGTTGAATAATCGGGAAATTGTATTTGGGATTTCGAAAGATATTTCTAGTGGGGTAATTGTAGCCCTGGTTGTAGTTAATTCATTTTTGGAGTATTTTGATATTTTGATTGGAGAAGCATAAGACAGTCCTCGTTCGATTTCGCCGGCGAAGAAGAGAAAAGTAAACGAGGAGAATGCTCCAACAAAAAGTTTATAAGACATTGCCCCATGCTACATCTGTAATGTATGTACCATGCTTCAAGGAATCGAAACTCGACCCAGGAAAAGTCCCGTACGCTTGACATGGCAATTCGACCCAGGAAAAAATGGATTTATCATCCTACTACGATGTAGTAATATTTTCCCATCCTCTGCAAATGGATGTCGGGTAACAAATTTCTCTGCAAACGGGTGATTGCTATTTCGTTTTCTCCATCGTTTTTGCTCGCTTTTCTTTTGGGATGGAAACTCAGTGTAAAGTGTTATGACCAAGGTCTATAAATTTTATCTTCATTAGTAAATTATTGTTATTAGTCTAAATAGATTAAATAGAACACTGTGAATATAATACCAATGAACGAAATATAAATAATACACATAAAAGAAGACATAAATTTTAAATGGAAATCCTTGTGGAAGAAAATCACGAAGGATTACTAACGACGAAAAAATATACTAATCAAATTAGAAGTCTAAAAGAACTACACCCGAAACAACAAGAGCACCACCATAAGAGATAGAGATATACGTCTCATGTAGAAATCTTCTAATACTCTCTCTAACATGTATAAGCTCAGAAAAGGTCCATAAATTATTAGAAAAGGTTCGTAAATAGAACGTTATAATTATAACATCAACAAATAGCACACATAAAAAGAAGACATATATTTTACACGAAAACCCTTACGGAAAAAAATCACGGACGGTCGTTGATGATGAAAAAATCCACTAATAAAAAAAGAAGTACAAAAGAGTATATATTGATTCTTATGTATAAAGATTAAATTATCGTTTTGATTGTGTGAGAATAAGAAGAAAGAAAAAGAATGGATGTAGAAATCATATTATGATGAATTGATGTGATATAAAATAAAAAATAAAATTATTTTTATCATATATATTATTTATTATAAAATTCTTATATTTTTTTTTTAAAATTTCAAATAAAATAATATTATATTTATTATATATATTATTTATTATAAAACGAAAAAATCATAAGAATTTAAGTCCCCTCGAACTAAAGTACTAAGATTAAGAAGTAATTTTGCCCATGAGTACAGCAGGGGTGAGGACAGCAGATATATCCCAATTCACCCTCCTGAACTCGTATCGACTTTGCGCAACCACGCGAGCCTTTCCACTTTTCTCATTCTACTCCGAGCTAAGACTCGACAACAAACACAGCGCTTGGATCGCAGGATCCAACCATGTCTTGCAGCAGCGTCTTCTTCTCTGATTCATATGAGCGGAGTCGTCCATGAGAGCTAGGGTTTTTGTTACTTCTTCTCCTATTTTGAATGCGAAATCCTGAATGGAAGTCAGCTGAATTTTCTATTGCAGATTGAGTCAATTCGTCGATTGACAGCGCCCTGCACTGTTTTCGAGTTCGTTCGAAGTTTTCGAGTCCCGACTCCACCCTCTACAATGCACGGGCGGCCTCGAAACCCTGCGAAAGGCGAGGACGAAGCAGCGGCCGCCGCTCGGGCATCCAAATTGCGCGATCTGCAGTCCCGATTCCTTCACAACCACCATCACAACATGTTATTTTCTACTGGTTACTCTTATTATTTATATTATTTCCAATTTGTCAGGATCTGATGTGTGTGTTGCTGATCAGATATGATGAGGAGGCGATGGAGGTGAGCGCCAGGCTGCTGGAGATGAATCCGGAGTATTACACTGTCTGGAATTACAGGAAGATGGCAGTGGAAAGATATATGGATGGTGTGGGGGGAGATTGTGATGGTGTCGAAGGGGTTTTGAAGCGGGAGCTCGATGTGGTATGGGATCAAAAGCCAAAACAACTTGAACCATTTTTTTTGATGAAGATGTGTTTATTTTTTGAGTTAGTGTTTTGGTGTTGATTAGTGAGTGAATGGTGGGTTTGGTTTGATCCGTTTAGGATTTGTGATTGGTTTAGGGGTTTTTTTTTTTTGTGGCTGAGAAAATATGGAGAATTATGGGGTTTATGAACGGTTTTAATCGTATTGAAGAAACGAGTGAGGATGTCCCAAACCTTTGCTACATTTGGGGTAAAAAAGAGTTCCCTTTGTAGCTGATAGGTAATGAACTTATCAACTTACATTATGGCATTTATCATGATGCATTTTCCCTGGCTAATGAAGTGGTAAATCAAGTTTGTGTCCTGATTTTTTTATGTATAGTTGATCTTGGTTAGATTCTTTTAACCTATTATTGTTGTAAAATGTCATTTCCATGAAAGTAAAACCCGATTGCATTGCTCCATTGATCATTTAATTTTTATGTCACATAAGTCGCAAGCCTCACAATTCTGTTCGGGCTTGGCATTGGTTAGGGCAGGAATAAATCAACGCAATATACTGATTGTGCATGTACTCTGTGCCAATTTTAAATTTAAATATATCCATTTCTATTTTTTTAAAAAACATTTAATGGTTAGGCTCAAGCTGCACTAAGAGTAAACTTCAAGTCTTATGGAGCCTGGCATCATCGAAAGTGGTTGCTTAACAAGCGCCGTTCATCTTTGGATAAGGAAATGGAGCTTATTAATCTCTTGCAAAGTAAAGATTCTCGGAATTTTCATGCTTGGAATCACCGAAGGTAGAACTGGAGCTGTTTGAAATGTGAATTCCAGCGCAGCTCCTTTAAACTTTTTGATTCTATCTTGATCTTATAGATTCGTTGCAGCTCTGATGAACTCTTCAGAAATTGACGAACTGAAGTATACTCGAGACGTGATAGGGCAAAACTTCAGTAATTATTCTGCATGGCACAACCGGAGGTAAAGATTGTTACTCCCCAAGTGCACTGATTTTGAACTTTGATTGTTCATGACTCTTTTGGTTTCCAAGTTTATTGTCGCATGGAATGGTGGTTGCTACAGAGTCCAAACCTGCTTGGTTATCTGTGCTCTTTTAACGTATGCCATTTGAAATTTGCCGTCTTTTCTCTATCCATAAAGTTCTTTTGCAGTTCTTTTGAGTTAGTAGTTGGGGATGTTATCAAGATACCTTCTGCTTGCCTTTGGTTGTTCTAGGGGCATTGACTTACCTCCCTTGTGTTTCTTGGCATTGCGGTTTCTCTGGGGTATCGCAGCGTGATTCTCTCTAGTCTATTCAAAAGGAAAGCTGAAGGATTTTTCCCCAAGGAGAAGATTCTAAATGCAGAATATCAACTTGTGCAGAATGCAATATTCACCGAGCCTGATGACCAGAGTGGTTGGTTTTACTACCTCTGGCTTCTTGATCAAACGATTGATGTGGAGGCTCCTTCAGTTATCTCTTCTTGGCCTGCGCCAAGCTCTGAGCTTTTCATAACTGCAGATGGATCTGCACCTGGCACTGTGATTTCACTTTTTAGAAGTTATCAGGTCAATACAGGGATATTTCCTCTTGTTTTGTACTTCAGTGAACCTGTAAAAGGTTTAAGTCCGTCCACTGTCACTGTGAAGTCATTTTTTACTGAAAGCGTAGGCCTTACATGGAGGCCTCTTTCAAATGCTAATGATTACTCCATGGCGTGGGTTGCATATCTTGACCTCTCTAAGGTGAAGTCTGGTTCCTCAGAAACATATCCTGTGGAAGTTCGATGTCATCATTATCAGGGAATCGCATCCTTCAATGGTTTTCATTGTAGTCATGATTTTGTATCTAAGTTCACTGTTCGTATCCACCATCTTGATTCAAGTCATGGAAAATTACATGAGATGGGAGCAATTTCATGGAAAGACTGCAACTTCCAGAAATATGAAGGAGATATTGAGGTATCTATTCCATTACCTGTCAAATGGTCAAGAATGGACAAGGACCAAGAAACTGTAGCTTGCAAAGATGCTGGAGCTATTTTAGCTTATGAGATAGCCCTTCTGCATGAACTACTGGCTGTGTCAGAGTGGTATGCTTGTTTTATGATTAGCAATTTCTTTAACTGTTTATTTTCTGAAGACATTAATCGTTATTCTGAAGTATTGCATGGTTTTGGTGCAGTAAAATTGGAAAACTGTTATTAGCTAGATTATCGACAGCTTTGGATACAGTGGTGTCAGATGACGCTTCAAGATCTCATCGAATGGAGGAAATTTTAGAGCTTTATGGGGACTTAATGGCCCTAGATACACCACACTTACAATACTACAAGGACCAACACAGCATTACATTATTGAACCAGGTGATTTTTTGTGTGGTTATGTTAATTTTATTGCTCATCCATAATTTGATTATTATGTAACACAGCTTGATTGTTGAGAACTCACTAATGGCTATTTCCAACAAATAATCTGATGTGGAAAGAAAATAAATGAGGGAGAAAGACAAGAGGGAATGATGGAGGGGAATAAGGTGGGTCAAAATAATTTTTGTTGTTCAGTCTTTTTGATGAGATTTACAACCTACTAAATGTCGTTTAAGGCTGTTGATGAAACCTTTTATAGCCTTGTTCAAATGTAGCTAATTAATGCCTTCTTATAGATGAACAACATAAACAAATGAAGCTACCAGAGTGGTTTGGCAGTTTGATTAGTCAAAACTTAGTTGACTAGAATGTAGCTTAATGACAAGCTGATCCATGCTATGCACAAATGCTATTTCTCAGAATATAAAATATGAGAGGTGAATGTAATGTAGTATTGATCACGATATGCTTTATATTAGTCACCAATTTGTATGTGTTAATCTTAGCCGTTGTTTAAAGACTTGACACATGATGTGTCAAGACACACAATCCATTTTTCCTAACATATTAGTATTAATATGAATAAAATAATGTCAAACTGGTTGAACCAATGACCCATTGTCCTGAGACCTTAGCCGGTTCGGTGCCCGGTCGGGGTTCGACAACTATGGTTTCAACAGTTTTGTGCAACTGAAGTTCCCGTTAAGCTATCCGAGATCTTACAGCTCTACTGTTTAACCTGCCATGTTGGTTACTGTAGAATGTTTTGTAGCATAGTAACAAGAAGAGGAGTGGCTAGCATTAAGGTGCATGAATACAATTAGAAGGATCCTATCTAAGAATTATAGGATGATAGTTAAAGTGACACGGTATTGACAGTAAAAAGAATCTTCATTAAGCTGGTATGAGCATGTACATTTGGTTTTGTGCGAAGGTTGAAGGGATATTTGTTATATTTTTAATGGAAGGAGTGAAAGGTTGGGAGATGAAGAAGTGAAAGCATAAATAGAGAAAGATCTGAAAGCGTATAGAGAGGAAGAGGATGATTGAATAAAGCCAGGTGAATACTGTAGAGATGCTACTTGTGAATTTACTTAATTCCCAAAAAAAGGGGAAAGAAAAGGAAAATGTAAAGATGGTTCTTGCATACCATGATCTCTTGAATATCGTGACATTGAATATAGGAGAATGATACCATCATATCATTGATCCATCTTTAAGTGGGAAAAGGCTTTGCTAGTGTTGTTCAACTGCAACTTCTTAACATTTCTTGCTTTATGGTGGCTTGCAATTATAGATGCAGGACCAGCCAAACTCGTCTAATTAGCAACATTACTGTCTCAATAGTTGCTAGATATACCTGTATTCACACTAGCAATTAAATTTCAGTACAACCAAGAAAAGTACTCAGTACTCGGAACTTTTCTTGATCGCTCATCAATTAAAAAGTTGCCCATATCTGATGTTTTCACTTTTGTATATGTGGACTCCTCAGGCGACTTCTAGCAGTGGGATTTTCTCGAGATATTGTTGGCTTTATACAGATGTTTCTGTTCCTGCTGGTGAAAGAGTCATCTGCGTGCGGTTTAATAGTCTATCCCTTACACAATTCACATCCATTGAGTGTCTACTATGGGTTCAAATGCTTGATCTCAGCCATAATGAACTAAGGTCTATCAATGGTATGCTTCATCCTTTATTCCCATCCTCTTTCTACTAGTTTCTTCATTGCTCTACTTATATATACGTTTGCATTCTGCGTCTCATGCCATCTTTTGTCAAAGGTCATTTGTTGTATTCTATTAATTTGCTATAGAGAAGCTATGGAAGGGATGACTCAACATAAGCCATACCCCTCATCTCCCTGCCCAATGATTAAAAGCCTAAGCTTTTATGCAGGATTGCATACACGCATGCTACAAGTATTACAAGAGTTTCCCTCGAGTAGAACCATTACATACATGATTGATTACATGACTCACAAAACATGAACATATACAAACAACTTAACCATCCAGTTTGATCTTCCAGTTGGCTAGCAGTTTCTTTTCATCCTCATTGAGACGTTCTTTCCAATTTGCTATAGAGAAGCTGTCTCAAAGAGTTCAGATAAAAGTACTTACTAATAAAAAATCAATTTTGTTTTGTGCTGCTATGTTTTATCGTTACCAGCATGTCAGTTATGATACTGACAAGCTTGCATGATATTGCTGGAAAAGCTTCTCACACATTCTTGCCTGGGCCTTCTACGTTGAAAAATATTTTAATATCAATGAATTGTCTTTCCAAGTTAAGGCAAGCATTTGATTTTTGAGAGGAGTGGCAATTCGGAATTTGCCTGGGCCTTGTCAGACACCTGGGCCTTGATTTATGCACTTTCTTTGGAATTTGCCTGGGCCTTGTCAGACACCTGGGCCTTGATTTATGCACTTTCTTTAATATTCTTCCGTGCGTACTGGCTGAGCTTGCCATTGTTTCTTGATATACAGTAGCAATTTTAGCAGTTCACAACGAATCCACTTCAATACCGTGTTATTATGTCTTATTGGCTGTGCATTTTTAATGATTGGTTATAGCGTGGCCTATTCAACTCCCATGATGCTTTTAGTTCTACAGCTAGAATTCAAATATGGCTCGACTGTGAGGAGTTAGACTCTGACCTTTGGTATCAAAAGAAACTTTATGTAGGTTATAAGGTAGCAAAGAATGATATATGCAGTTACTAGCTTTGTTGACCCTGATGATTGATGAATGTTTTAGGCAAAAAGTTAGATCTTCCCGCATGGAAGAAAGCAGAAGCTAACTTTTTCTCTTTTGGTGAAGACCAGCAGGGTGCAGCTCTTCATGATCTCACAAATGATGGATGGTTGTAGTTCTTGGGAAACGAACCTTGTCGGTGAACTATCAAGGGGAAGTAAACTTGTATGCTCTATTGAGTAGTGTCTTAATAATGATCACATTGGTTCAGAAGAGTCCCCAGTATAAGGACTTTTGATGTAGAACGAGGGAAGAAAAGAGGAATTGAGATAGATTTAGAGAAGAGAAAGGGAGGATTTAGGAGAGATTAGGGAAGAAGAGAAGATCCTTGGGAGGGAAATCAACAGAGTGTTTTTATTTATTCAGGCTTGAATATTTGATATAATACAATACCATGGTATTTATAGGAATTGAGCAACAAAGCAACAAGACAAGGAAATCAAGGCAAAGATATAAGCGTGAACAAAGGCACGCCAAGATCTCTTAATACACGCCTAAGTATCCAAGAATATCAAATCCGGATCTTCATTTAGGATTCTTATTTTTAAGTGGTCCTCCATTACTTTTGTTGCCTGCGTACAAAGTAAAAGAGGCATGGAGTGCAAGGATTCCCTCTCTGGTCTATGAAGGGTCTCCCCTAGTTGATTGTGTTTACTGTTGATGAGCCAACAGGGCAACTTCGTGGATTAAGTTTGCCTTGTGGTCTGAGCTGTTCACATGTGCGGGCTCGTTCTTAGGTGAATCATTGATATAATGTGAACATAGTGCGCAAAAATCATTCTAAATTTTAATGTTGGCCGTCAGAGTGATGGATTTCTTTACTTGTGTTGTTGGTTTGCACTTAGCACAGCATTGTGATTGCAGGTTAACTACAAAGGTTCAGTTGAATGATTGTCGATGAAAACTCAAACTTCTCTGATTTATATTTTGCAGACTTTTGTGTTTCATCTATTGCATACTTGCATTCCTATGATTTTAAATCCTGAAACTAACCTGTAAACCTCTTTCAGGTATTGAAGCCATGCAGTCGCTCGCTTGTTTGAATCTGAGTAACAATAACCTCTGTAGTTTTACTGCTCTAGACCCTCTAAAACGTCTGAAGTCACTCAAAGTGCTTGACATCTCACACAATGAGATCGGTAGTCACTCAATCGATACCACGAGGTACTTATGGTCCTCTCCGTTGTCTCGTACGGTCAGAATGGACACGAACTGTGATGATGCATTACCGGTGGATGGTATAATCACGGCAAAGCATTGGGAGGGCGTGTTCATTTTTAGGAACTTGAGACTGACGCAGCTTGACATAACTGGGAATCCAGTTGTGGATGAAGATTTTGTTGTTTTGCTGCGCCGTCTTTTGCCAAAGCTGGTGTGGCTGGACGGACAGAGGTTGAACGCAATCTGAGGTTTTGCCGACTGCAACGGATTTTGAACTTGTAGCTCACCAAAATAAGAGGGTGTTTCAGGCAGAATCAACCCGAGTGCAGGAGGCCATGGAGAACATCAGGAGGGTGCTGAAGAACGATCGGAGGATGATTGATTCCTCTTGATGTTTCATGTATAGGGTTCTAATGAATACTAGAGCCGATTCATGTTAGATGATGTTGCTTTGTTTGCTGATCAGTTGTATAGCTTTGGCCTATGCCCTGTATATGCAAGTATGATGGTACTACCATTCTAGTTATCTGCATTTTGGCTCACATTTATGGCCTTGTTTCTCACATAGGATTGTGATCCACATGAGCTTAGGTTATGCATTCTTGGCAAAATGTAAGGTAATCCAGGAGCCTTTTGGACTTCTTCACCATGTGAGTTGAAAAATATGTACTTATTTTATTTTATTTGATAAAAGAAGAAATATGATTTTATTTCTTAAAAGGAGGAGAAAGAATTTTTTTATTTTTTATTTTGATAATGAAGAAGAAGAAAGAATTAAAATTACTAGACTACACGGTTGAACTATTATTACACGTTTGAATCCATATCCAATGGTATCTCAACGACAATTGGAAAATCTTTGTGGATAATCTTTTATGGATAAAACAAAAAGTAAAAAGAAAACCACACATATTTTCATCGGAATTAATCTGTCCAACGGATTACTCTGCACATATATACAACAAAAAAAACCCCTAAACATCGTGAAATCCTCCCGCTTATCGCCACGGTTCGCTGCTTCGAACCCTAGGGATTTGATCATAGAATCCTAGCAGAACCATGGTTATCAGTGAGCATTTTCCCCTCTCTGCTGCCAATATCTTCATTTTATTTCATATCCTATCAGGTATTTATTTATCATAAAAGGCTTGGTTCGGACTTTGGTCAAGCGTTACAAGAATACTGTACGCATATTGGAGTTTGAGTGCTCAGAATAATTGCTTATAAGATCCCAGCTTAATTCATTCATCGCAATATTAGTATCCCTAGAGGTTTAATATAGAGTACATTGTTATTCTTGTTATATTGTGAAGTCCTGATCGGCTTCGGCTTAGTCTACTTTGAGTTGCATTTTTTGCAATGCTACCCAGTGCGTTGGCTACATGGCTTGCATTCTGCCCTAATTATAACAGTTGATGCTCTTGAGTTTACAATTTGGTAACATGTTACTTACTTTGATCATTTACAGGGCTTCAGTTTGAGAACTCTAGTGATGTTGGTGCCTTCTCGAAGTTGACTAAAATGCGTATTGTTTGGCTGCGCTAAGTGGATCCGAGAGCTATTACAGGTTTGGTGATCCGGAGAAGTAATTTATGCCTATATCGTTATTAATTCATGTGTCGTATTTGAGGCAGAGTTAGGGATTATAAACGGTTTTTGTAATGCAATTGGATTGGTATAACGTGTTTTTGTAATGCAGCACATTTGAGGCAGAGTTAGGGGATCATATTCCTGTCGTCAAGACCTCGATTGCCGGGACTCGAGCCATTGGTCGGCTATGTGTCGGTGTGTGTTTGAGCTTTACCACTCGACAAGCAATTTCTTCTTTGGATGAATTGTGGTTTCTTCCGTGTTCATTATTGTAACATGACAGGAAACAAGAATGGCCTTCTGGTACCTTGGAGCACCACAGACCAGGGTATGTGAGACTGCTTTATAAGTTTTTTCATGCGACTTTGCTAACGCTTTTTTTCATCTTTTCGGGTCTGCTAATTTTTCTTTGTCTTTCTTTTTTGTTTATGGTGTACCTAAAGAACTCCAATACTTGAGGAACAGTTTACCGGATAATGTAGTTGTTCAGCGCTTCGAAGAGAAACTATGTGCTTTGGGAAACTTTGTAGGGGGTGCAATGACTATGTTGCTCTTGACAAGGTAAGGTTCCTCCCATTCAAGGATTGATTTCAGATTCTCGTCTTTTTTTTCCTGGTTACACATACCCCCTTGTATGTTTGTAACTTTGGGAGAATAGGATCATTGTTCAAGCACCCAGTTGCCGTGAATATTGGGAGGATAGGATCATTTTTCAAGTACTTTGAACGTTGAATTATCTACTAACATCTCCTGCTCTCCTCTTCCTCCTCTTAACGAAGCCCCATAGAGATAGTTTGTCTAAGTTTTGCTTTATCAATTATTCATGCCCTGTGTCTTGTCTCAGGAAACAGAGGAACTGATAGAAGATGTTCTCGGTGTTGGAAGTGTTTACACATGCAGTTGCTGGAAATATTCTGTGCTTTGTCCAACAGAGGCGGTCTGGTATACAACGACCTTGCAACCTTTGGCTCCTTTAAATGCATATCCCGTCTGCTGCTCTACCATTAACATATTACTTATAACACATATTTCATGACGCACTCCCTAAACCCATTATTTATTATCATATTTTAATCTTAAACTTTATCTTTTATTTCTTCAATCCCAAAAATTTGACACCGTATTTGTCTTAGATACATATTGACACTGATTCATTGAAGAAAGCAAACACTCGAAAGATCTCAAACCAGTGATCTGATGGTTAGGGTAGAACGGTTCGTGAAATGAGCCAACCATTCTCTCAATTCCTCGTTGACGTTTGTTTCTTCTTGCGCTATGACTCAATTTGAGATTGATGCAGAAATTTCATGGATATCGCGTTTCTTCATCCGGGTATGAATCTGCGTTCCTTGTGTGTGTAAATTGCATGGATTATATATGGGAATCGAGTCCACGATCCATAGCGGAACTGGTGTTGTTTCTTCACTTTGCACCCAATTCTTCTGTCTTTCTCTTGGTGTTTCCCCTTTCTCAAATCTGCCCATTCATTGTTTTGA
This sequence comes from Drosera capensis, assembly GCA_001925005.1. Taxonomy (NCBI): domain Eukaryota; kingdom Viridiplantae; phylum Streptophyta; class Magnoliopsida; order Caryophyllales; family Droseraceae; genus Drosera; species Drosera capensis. The sequence continues at coordinate 73,762 of LIEC01010641.1, forward strand.
TTTGATTCAGAATCTTAGGTATTAATTTATCAACTTCATAATTAGCTCCAATATGGTCCTTACTGCATCTAATAAGGTGATAAGAAGGGTTTGTCGGTGTAGTTTGGGGTTCTAGTCACTTATTTATTGGGCCGAGGAGGAGAGGTCTCCATGCATCCTAAAAGTCTAGATATATGACATTAGTTAGATCACATTTAGCAGGTCCAAATCTATGATTTGTTTTGAAGTCTCTGTTATGATATCTGGTTTCCGTCGCAAAAGATCTTTATGTTGTGTTAGGAAGGCGAGCGAGGAGCTGTTATTTG
>LIEC01010642.1:0-12283 GCA_001925005.1 Drosera capensis
ATCACGAACACCCATCAAATCTGTCAATGATACGCTTGATCTTTTTGAGCGTATCCATCACAATGAACTCTTGTTAAGAAAACCACTGTGCTAACAAGAGGCTTTTTAGGTTTCTTCTCTTCGCTCTTCTTCTCATCGGGTTTCATCTTGTCGCCGCCAGCGCCATTCTTCTTAGGTGGAGCAAACACCAATTCGACCATCTTCTTGATCTTCTCATTGACCTTTTCTTTGACCTGAGTCGGGTCGACAGCGGCCACCACTGTTATTTTGTTGCTTGCTATGTCTGTTGTCACACTTTCAACACCGTCAAGGTGTTTGATGGATCGTCGAACTTTCTTGACGTAGCCCTCACATGATGGCAATGCAACAGTCTTCTGTTTCTGTGTTCTCGCCAGATTGTTTTCCAGATTCTTCACTTTTATTTGAAGATTGGTTATCACAACTTCTTGCTCTTTTTCCTTGATCTTGTATAGGTGATTATATATGCGTTTCACGAACATCAACAACTTATCGTTGTCATATATCTTCATGACTTCTCCCAGCATGTTCTCCTTGATCTCATTTTCTGTCATTTGTCCAAGACTTATGATGTCCGTGCATAACTTCGGAATGTAGTATATCTCATGGAGGGTATACTGGTTTCCATTCTTGTACTGAAACACGACCGTCCCTTTGCCCATGACCTGAACGACCGAGCCATCGCCAAGTCTCACCTTCCCGGTGATCTTCTCATCTAACTCCAGGAATATTTCTCACTGGCCTGTCATAGGATCGTTGGCACCGTTGTCTAAGTACCAGATACCCTTATCTACTCTTTACTCCTCGCCATGATGAAACACCTTCAACACCTTTTCTTCTATGGCTGTTGGCGTCTTGCAGTGTCTTCTCCTGAGATACGGAAAACAACAATGCTGGCTCATCGGGGGTAACGCGTGTATCTTGCTTCTCGTCATTCCGCCGTTTGCCACGACACTCAGAAACATAATAATATCCCATCTTTTCGTAATTAAAACACTTGATGTGGCTCTTGCCACAGCTGCTACTACCGGTGCCTCCCGCACCTTCCTGGCGAGCTGTATAATTACCGCCTCGGTCGCCCCTTATGCGACTTCGTCTATGTCACTGGCCATTGCCTCGGTCTGAGGTATCCGAATCCGCGTCCCTAACCAGACGACGAATTTTTCCCAGTGCAATTCTTCTAACTATCACCATTACCGGTGTTCTCGTGGAGTCGAATACTCTCCTTGTACGCCTTCAATCTCCCTATGGCCTCCTCGAACTACATTGTCTCAATGTTGAAAAATTGTTCGATGCCGGCAACAAATGTGAAGTATATGTCAGGTACACAGTCAAGTAGCTTCTTGACAAGTGCGGCATCGTCTGGGGAAAGGTAGCCGAACCAGTGGCGTCTGGAGCGGTGAGGCAGAACAAGCGGATCCCGGAGCGACAACGACATGGATCTGTTTTATTGGAGTTTCGAGGCTGCGACCATGGCGGCAGATCTTAACGACTCTTGCAGATCTCCAGGACGAGGCTTGATCTCTATGGTGACGACCAGCAGTGGCAGCAGACGGGAAATTCGGCGAAGTTCGATCTGCCTCTCGCTGTAGTCGGTCGCACGACGTAGGGGCTGTGCAGATTTCTGGTAGCGGGGCTGGGTTCGAGGCGGCGACCAGCGGCAGCGGCAGGTTCGAGGGTCACTCTCCAGATCCTTCTTCAATTCAGCGGCTGTCGCGACGCAAACAGGGCACGGTGATAAGCTCAATTGGGCTGGACGACAGTTGGCTGTCGTTGGGCGAATGCTACCTCGACAGATATCTCCTCGACCGGGTCTCCTCGGTAACTGCCTCTCACCGACTCTGCACACACCATCGCTGACTCTGATATCGAATGTTGGCCAAAATCGAGGTGGTGGAGATACATTAAGGTTTGATGGGAAATCTTTCGATTTCTGATTTTTTTCGTTCTAATTGATATGAGGTATAATTCTACACAATCTATGCTACTTAAAGACAGAGGAGACCTGAAAATAAACAGTACGGCGTGCTACTTTTCCTGGTGAGCCTATCAACAATGCAAGACATGCTTTACAAACAATGCAATGTGTGCTGAGCGTGATCTACTTTTCCTCCTATGTCAAATATTACGGCTCACAAATCTTCCCCGCCTCGCCACTAACCCCATCTCCATCGCCATCGCCACCACCGCAAAAACCATCACCGTCGGAGACACCATGGACTCCTCCATCGCCTTTGAGTATTCTTCCCCAAAGCTCCGCCTCGTGTGTAGCTATGGCGGCCACATCGTCCCTTGCCCTCAAGACAAGTCCATCTGCTATATCGACGGCGGCCCACGAATCATCGTCGTCGACCACCCCACGAGGATCTCGAGAACATGGTCAACAAGTACGATCGGATTGAATGGCCTGGACGGCTTGGGATCTTCATGTTTGTGGAGTCCGCAAAGGGAGTGGGATTGGTTGTTTGAATGGTGAAGTCCAGGGATTGGTTTGTTGAGGCATTGAATGGAGAATTGGGGGTCGGGATGGCGGGGATCGGGTTGAGGCAAACTCAAGTGTCCATTTTTACTTTTGATTATCTTTTGGTTTCTGAAGTTGGTAAAGCTTGTTTTGTCCTCATTGGATCACTTTAGAGTTGAGTCATACTGGGTTGAAAGATTGATGTCATGAATATACCATGTCAAAAGTGTTTGTGATCTGTGTTCCATAACTTGACACTTGATTGATTATGTTTAAGGGTGTGTTTCATTTGTTGATGCGCTGTTTCATTTTTTATACATGGGTTCTGTTTTATCCAGGAAAATATACTCTCTTTTATTTTTGTACATCCGCTTTATTTTATTTGTTCATGCGCTCTGTTTCATGTTTTTGATGATGTCGAGATCTGATGGTGCACAGTCTTGTATTAATATTATGTTTCATTTTCATGTGTTTCGATTCATTTGTTCATACGCTCTGTTTCATTTGTGCATGCGATCTATTTTAAAACAGAACATCAGAACAAGCGCTATATATAATTCTATATTAGTATTTTGTTTCATTTTTATACTAGCGCTGTGTTTTCATTTTTGATCATGTGCTCTGTTTCGATTATATTCAGGCGCTCTGTTTTATATTCAGACGACATGGTCGGATTTCGACGACGTTTTAGATTCTAGTGATGTGTTCGGATTCCAATGAAGATTTTGAGATTGTTTTTGTGCAAATGCTATTGCTGTAAAAGCTAATTAAGTTGATAATATGTTCTTTTGTGCTTTGTGATTGTTTTTTGTGTGTTGGTATTTCCGTTATGTGTGTTTTCTTTATATTTTTTTTGTCATTTTGAGAATAAGTGAAAAGAGGATTTTGTCAGAATCATATACATTTAACTATGATTAGGGTTTTCAATGATGATGTGTTCTATTTCATTTTTTGTTCATACATTCTGTTTCATTCGGGAACATACGTTTTATTTCTTTTTTGTATATGGACTTTGTTTTATTTGGGAACATGAGCTTTGTTTTATTTTTTATATGCGCTCTATTTCATTTATTTATGCGTTCTGTTTCATTTTGTTTTACATGCATTCTGTTTCATTTGTTCATTCGTTTTTTTTTTTTTGGATGATGTCGAAATTTAATGATGGGTAATCTCGTATTATTACTATGTTTTCTTTTTTATTCATGCGTTATGTTTTATTTGTTCATATGCTTTATTTCATTTGACGTGTTCTCTGTTTCATTTGTTTATGCGCTATGTTTCGAAATAGAGTGTCAGAACAAGCGCTTCATTTTTATACTAGTGCTTTATTTTATTTTTGTACTAACGTTTTATTTTTATTTTTGATCATGCACTCTGTTTTAATTTTTTTTTCAGACGCTCTGTTTTACATTCCAACGATGTGGCCATATTTCGATTAAAATTTCGAGGACATGATCGGAATCTGGTGAAGATTTCGACTGCGGCGGTGGTTGGGTGATGGTAAGGGTTGAAGTGGAGATGAGAATAGGCTTAAGAATTTAAATGAGATTGATGAATTGCATGTTTTTAGAATTTTGATTCATTGTGTATGGTTTTGGGTTTGTTTTTTAACATTTTGTATTTTTGGATGATTTTCTCAAGAAAAAAGATATAAAATTTAAAAGAAAAAGAAGAAGAAAAGAAAAATGACAAAAAAGACAAAAAGGAAAAAATGAAAAAATGAAAGGCCTATTAACTACAAGTGTACATTACCATTAAAAAAAACAAGTGTACATGGACCAATGGATATACTTATTTCGGGTGGTTAAGCTATAATTTATTTCGGTAAAATGATAGTAATCCCTAAAGAGAACATATATAATGATATTTGGATCTGTTAGGAACCTAGAGTGTTTAGTTATCATTTGCATGAATATTACAGACTTTGATGCATTATAGATGAAACCCACATTAAAATTTGAGAAATCTTCTCGTATCAATCTTTTTTTTATTATCAATTGATTTTTAAAAAATGAAACTCATGTTTTTATAAAATTCTTTCAGTTTTGTTACATTTGTATATTCTTTACCAATCATGCCTTACGTTATATTGGAATCAGACTGGTTTTCTATAATAGTTCTAGACATATGATTTGGAGAAACGAATATGACATTCCAATGGTTGCTCCGCGCACTTAAATTTAAGAGCAACAACTAACAACTACTACTATATGATCTCGTGATACGAAGGAAAAACTTGTGAAGGACCTTAGGCCTCCCCAAAAATAGGGGAAAAGAACAGGTAACTTTTAGTGACGTTCTTCATTATGGCGACCACCAATAACCAGTATGCTACCAAAAAGGACATGCAACGGTACCCTAGACATTGTGTAATAGCATGTGAATGGATGTTACATGTGGTTAAGATTATAGAAAAAAAAAGTTAGGTATTTGATAATTACAGATTTCATCATATCAATTTGCATGCTCGACTTAATATGAATCGCGATGCAAATATCAATTCTCTAATTACTTGTGCAGGTCGACTTGTCATGTATAACTGAACTTAAGACAAACCCATTCTTTTTATAGAATTGTCAATGACTTGGATCAAGAATTAATTTTTGAGCTTGTGAACAACTTATGAACTCAAATAAGTACAACCTAGTGTATAGTGATCATTTATAATTCATCCATTAATGTTGTATATTCGATTGATTAATCTCATGTATTTTTTTGATTTCACATATTTTATAATATTTGTTTTTGAGACGTAATTTTATATTTATCTCCTTTTTCTTAATCATACAAAATCTTTTTTTTCATTTTTTTAATTCTTAATTACATAAATTTTTTAAAATAAAAAAAAGTTACAAAAATTCGAGATATTCTTTAATAACAAAATGATATAAATAGGTGAGACCGACAAAGTAGTATTTATCACTGAAATATTAATCGTGCCAAAAACGAAAATAAAAACATAAATAAGAAACTTTGTGATTTTCTGAATAGGGTTTTGCTACGTTCAATTGTAGAGGGGTTTTTGCTTATCCGGTAATTCTCTCTTCAAATCATCTCCTCTGCTTGATTTTTAACTACCCAATTAGCTGAATTTGAATGGGCAAAACGCAATTTTCGAAGGGTTCTTGTCGTGTGCGTTCGATTGAAGAGGAGGATTTTCTCTGGGTTTATCTGGTGAATGCTGAAAATTTCTGCTTTTTGATTGTGGGATCGGATTGATGATTGATTTGCTGCGTTTTCGTGTCTTTGCATTCGATTAGATTGAGTTCGCTTAATGTCACACTGTTTCGCTTGTAACAATGGTTAGTTGCTTGAACCGACGTGTTAATCAGCCTTGCCCGCTAAGTGTTCATCTTTGTTCTGTAATCCTTTCTGGAGCGATTTGAACGCCGTTGATCATTCAATTTGTAGGGCCTGTTTGGTAACGATCTTTTGTTCGTTAGTTCCTTTTTTGTTGTTGGTCTTCTGTTTTTGTTACTTATTTTGATTTTTATAATTTTGAAGAGCTTTACCCAACAGTCCCTCAGTGGTCACCCCAATTCTTGAACTAGTGGTTGCTACCAGATTTCCCTTGAGAAACCTCTTGTAACGCTCTATGATATTTTAACATAAGGATTATCGTCTCTTTGTTTAGAAAGAACCACATGACTTGACTACATCTTACCCGAGCATTACTATCACAGGTTAACTTGTGCCAAAGAACCTGCATGGAACTACCAAAGGTTGAACTCATGTCGCTCCTTGCTAGCTTTAAATCATCGACTCAAGCTACAAAGAGAGGAGCATTTAGTACATGAGTACTGTCCAAAGTCACCTTTGTCAATCTATTTTAGACATCTACAGCTAACGACCCTATGATTAAGCTTTTCATGTATTGTTCCTGTAATCTTTTGCTGTTATACCCACATTAATCCATGAAGGGCACATGAAGAGCTATTCATTGGAAGGGAATTTTTCTAATATTGTGGTTTCATGTGGATGAAGGATGAATCTAGAAATCTGTATGTGTTCTTATTCAGAACTGAACGCTATATCGAAAAGGATCTATCATTGTCTGAATCATGGGACAAGTAATAGAGAAAAGAAGTGGAAATGCCCTGCTCTTCCAGTATCTCGTATATGTGCCAGCATTTTGTAACGACGTAGTCTAGCATTAGAATTTCCATTTCCTGTCAAATCACTTGACAATCTTAGTTGCACATCCATTTTTGAAAACTATTGTGATATCAGAACGAACCCTTTGCAATCATCTTATTCATTTAGCTGCAAAAATGTTAAGTGAAAATCAACTTCTGTCCATGCAGAACAGTTTCCTAATGGTTTGTTGTCTGCTGACTGTGCAGGACACCGCCTTGGTTGACAGGACAATGCCAGTGAAATTCAACTACTGTCACCTTGCTAAGGTTTTCATGCCTTTTTCTTATTGGCCCTGTCAGTTTTTTTCTACACCCTCGACATTGGTTAAACGGTGAAGAATTTAAAGAATTTTGGTTTTGTACTGGGCCACAACATGTACCGCATCTTTAGAGAAGTGGCAGTGCCGCCAAGGTTCAAGCCGTGACCAGTGAAAGGAGATGTAGGCACATGGAGTAATCACATAAAAACATTTTTTTTGTTCACAGTTCGCGATCTTTTTTTTTTTTTGGTTCGATTCAACTAGCAAAAAAACCCTTGATATTACTTTTCTGTTCTGTTGTTGGTGCACAATATTCAGAGCTTGCTGCTTATCCATTGCTTTGTTTTGCAGATTGCATTGCTGGTTTTACCCTGAAGGAAACCTTGCCATTCACTATCCACGCTACTCATATTGGACTGATAATTCTCAGATCACTTTTGCTTGATCAAATTAAGATCTGAGCTAGATTTCGTCAGGGCTTCCTTATGCAACATTGATGATATTGTTAAGATACATTGCGGGTCTTCTACCATCAGAGCATGATTCAACACACCTCCAATCCGCCTCCGCAATCTGAGAAACCATTGATGGGGTATCTCAGCCTAAGTGATTAGCCAGTCGAATTCCGATTGTGGCTGGAGATAGAGCAACCCAAGAGATCGAGAGCAACTATCCCTGTGAGAAAACAAGTAAATACTCGTCTGAAGAGAAATACTTTGACAAGGCGAGTTTTCTTCGGTGGACTTTGATTTGAAATTGGTAGCTCTGAAAGCTTCTCTTGCTGTAGTCTGCGTTAATTGTTATAAAGAAAAATGGATGTTTAGATGATGACGAACACATGGCATTTTTGTGAGCTGTTATTTCTGGTGACAAAGGCGAGGATGATGGTGTGTGGATTGCTGCCATACTTATGTGTGCAGCCATCACGATTAATCCGGAAGTGAAAGAGATCACGGTTTGTTGGGAGTAGATGCGTTGATTATGAGGCTGAGCTTGATGCATTCGATATACTAATGTTGTACTTCTCAATGTATATTTGGAGTCTCGTGTGCCGATTGCAATACAACGTGGCTTAAACGCTGTAGAGTCAACTCCCTCTCCGGTTCTTTCCTGTCGTTCAGCCTTGTATAACAATCATCTTGGAGACATAATAATAGCCCTGGATCCTCTCTATGATCCACGAGCTAGTTTTGCAGCTTCATTCTGTGAATTCAGCGCTAACCAGTGCTGGGAATTCACTTGCCATTAGCTTCTATGGTCTACATGTGAGACACATCCTGTTCGACTTGGAGGACCTCTGATCAATGTAGATGGTGAAGTCATTGGAGTAAATTTTCCAAGTGGATCTTTTTTCCCGATTAATATAGTTTCAAGATGCTTGCAACGCTTGAAGAAGCATGAGAAGGTAAATCATCTCCATCTTGGGATATGCTTGACCAGTTGGATCGAATTTGCGGACTCTGGAAAAGTTTACCCCTAAGTTTCCAGATATTTCTGCAGGTGTTGTGGTTCGACCGCTTATCAATGCCGAGGGATAAGTCCTTACCTCATCCTTCCAATGAATATTGTTATAAGTTGCTTGGATCAGTTAAAGAATAATGGGAGAGTTCGACATCCATGGATCGGTGCTATGATTATTAATCTTCATGCAGCAACTATCACACGACTTGAAGGAATATTTCTGACTCGCCGAGGGCTCTTGAGGAGTACTGGTTGTCAATGTCTTCGTACAATCACCAGCTCATATCGCTGGTATACTTCCAAATGATTTGATTGTACACTGCGGACAAGAAGTTATAGGGTGTTCTATGCAGTTAGTTCTATAAAACCATGTTCGACAAGGCTGGAGAAGCTGTGGAGGTGATCGTCATTAGAGCAAGCCAGGATGCACCTTTGCTCTGAAACTACATGTTACCTGGAGAGGCCTTATGGAATCAACAGATAGCCGATTTACTCTCGAGGGAGACGCCATCATCAATAGACCTAAACCGACTACCGATTTCAGGTACTGATGAATGTGTTTTTCTTATTGTCATCAGCATTTGGCATTTGTTTAAATTGCAATCAGAAATTTGCGCTGAGACTACGGTTGATTTCATGGAACTTGAAGTACTTGAGTATGCCTCCTACTGAGTAGAAACATAGCTAGTCGGCTCGAACATCAGTGTCAACTAACTCGTGCAAAGTCAGGGTTCAAATCCTGATACACAACTTTTGGTTGATTGACGCGACTTTAGATCGAATTTGGATTTTGTATATTTATCATATGTACCCCTGGCTTTACTCGGTACTCATCCAAACGATAGTGACTATGGTTCCTGTGCTATATATAAGCAAACTACAGAACACTGAATCTCAGAAACTATGAAAGCAAGGAATGGTTCTATATGCATTGGAACTTGTATGGAAACCATAATGTTTTATTTGAGTATATTTATAATGATGAGTCACATGTAAAGACGAGTAAATATCTCAGTATCAATAATAAACACTCATAAATAGCTTCTATGTTTTCTATCTGCTTCATGGCATCATATACCTTCAAGAGTATCCACAGAACCCGAGCTCGCACTTCTGTCCCGGCGCACACTTATAGTTGCACTTCCCGCAATGAGTTACATTCTTATGAACGACGACGCAGCTTCCATTGCAACACTCCTTCCCGTGCTTACACTTATCTCCGCACTTCCCACAGTTATTCTTATCCGAGAGGACATCCTTACAATGGTTCTTGCAGCAATGTAACAAGCTTGTACCGTTATTGAGCGACACCCCATTGCAGACATTCTTGTCTTTGTGATTGCAATGATCCCCTCTTTTCACCTTTTTCGTCAGGAACGGGCTTTTCGATAACCTTCTTCTTGATATTGAGGGTACTAGGTCGGAAGGGACTTCAATGTCATCGTGTTCTTGATCGTGTTGGACGATGGAGAAGGACGAGGAGCTGTAGGAGAGGAAGAAGATGATTAGGGTGAGAATGGTGGTGAGTTTGATTAGAGTAGAGCTGGAGGCCATTTTTGTTGGATCCAAAGCTAATGCTTTGATGATCCTCTAAGCTCTAACACAGAATGAACACAGCACAAGGACATAAAATATAAGGGGATCATTTGCATAGTAGAGTGTGAACTACGGATTTGACTGACTAATTGGCAAAAACTTAGATCATAAGTTGTGGGCTTTGATGTACAGCTTTAACATTAAATTTAGCCATGGTGGCTTTTGATTTAGAATAAGTTAGGGTGCGTTGGCGGAAAATGGCATCAATAAGAATATAACTGGAATATCAGACATGATTTTTTTATTTTTTTTTTAAAAGGTTTCTGGTACCGTCATTATAAATGGTGTTCGTAATGGTTTAAGTAGGAATGACTGTGATACAGGAATCGTTGGATTTGGTTATGGAACCAAAGTTCTTTCAAGTTGAAAGGAAAATCGAAGGCAGAATCTGGAGGTACCTTATTCCAAAACATCAGTTTTAGGGTGATCCCGATTAACTTCTAGTTATGATTCCGGTTCAGACAATGGTTCTTCAAATATGAGTTTCGGATGTCGTGGAATGACATGGAACGTCATGATAACATTAAGACCCATGTAGATTAATAAACAAGAAGAATTACAGGTTATGAGAAAAACCATTTCTAGTTTGAAAACTCTCAAATTCATCCATCGATTTTTATGAGTCTAATCCACTTTAGTGATAACTATCTGAATTTTAACGGATGGGAAAACCTTATAGTATGCGATCAATTCATGTGATGCTGGAGGGAAATGAGGGGGAGATGGTTGACCCAAGAGATTAGGAGAATTAGGAGGAACTTATAGCTTACCACTGGCTTACAGCTATGTTAATATATATCTTTTATCTTTGTTGAACGAACACTTCTTTCGTTCTTAATTAAAAGAACTTATAGCTTACCTTTATATAATAATAAAAAAACAAGAAAAGGGAAAAATAGGAGGAACTTATAGCTTACCACTGTAAGTATATATTATAAGATCGCAAACCATGGAAGTCAAACCTTATAGTATGCGATCAATTCATGTGATGCTGGAGGGAAATGAGGGGGAGATGGTTGACCCAAGAGATTAGGAGAATTGGAAAGACGAAAAGCGAAATCTAACAACTTATAGCATGTAGATTCATTATGTGGATCTATTTGACGAACATTGCACGTGTTCGGCTGAATCGGCTTGATGACTTTGTATTCATCTTGCTTGTACAAACATCTTTGTTAGGATCTTTTGTGTCACGAATTCGACCTGAATTCAATCCAAAAATCTGATGGATTCAAATACTATAATCAAACAACAATCTATACGAATAAGAAATAAAACAATAATACGTAAGATTTAACATGAGAAAAAACCTGATCATCAGGAGTGAAAAAACTCCACAATAAACAATCCACTAATTAAATCACACGATTACAATGACCTTCTTTCTCAACTCACTTAATTACTCTTGTGTTTCGCTCAAAACCCTAGAGAAAAGTCTCTCACAATCTTTGTGATAACCCTAGAAAGTCTCACACTTTCGTTCTCTCTTTATGACCTTCACTATTTATACAGAATTGTATATTGAAGATATCTAACTAAAAGATTTATGCTAAAGATATTTATCATAAAATATATTCTACCCATATTAATAAAATATTCTGAATCAAATCTCGAGCCAATCTTCAACAATATCCAACTTGGTTCGAGATCCTGAAACAGACAAGTCACCTGGATTGAGTAGTCACCCTCGTACCCAATCTGGGCACGACCTTACATCCCGTTTTCTGTGGTAAGACGCTCCACCACACTCTTCATTATTGAGAATTTGAGACTTCAAAGACGAGGCTCACCACCTTTGCTCCTGTCTTCGGCACCCACCTGTATTGATCAGTCATCTTATATGATGCTTTACCACCTTCAATACTTTCTGTCATCAGTTGCATCTCTCGTGCTACTTGAGCCCTTCATAGTCTGCACCTCTCGTGCTCTACGCCTCACACGTAATCTAAACTTCGCAACCTTAGTTCCATCAAATCCGATAGCCCATCGATGGTTGACTGAAACTACATCATCTGTACGCGAACCCCCTGAGATCGTGTCACCTGATCCATCTCTCGGTATTTTGACACTCCTACGTAGGTTTCCGTCTCGATTCTTGTACGACTGTCCTCGAAGCACTGTCTCCTCAACCGCATTGATCACAATCGCGTTCCCAATCAACCTTAACTGGCTGTTAACCTTCTGAGTCTTCATCACGACCATGACGCCTCTACATATCCTGATCACTTCATCCTTTACGAACATACTACAACACCTGGAATCTACTGCACCAACTGAGATTGGATTTTTCCTCACATTAGGCACATATCTAACACCTCCCAAAGTACGAATAGTCTTATCAAACATCGTGC
>LIEC01010643.1:0-35039 GCA_001925005.1 Drosera capensis
ATATAAATTAATCGTTTTGAAGGTGGATAGTAATGTACCAGCCAATACATTTATTTATATAAATCAATCTTTTTGAAAGGTAGATAGTAATCTACCAACCAGCCACAGTATTCATAATCTAGTACAGTTAGGCGTATACTATCCTGTTTCCAGAACAATAATACAAACCACTATTCAAAAACACCCAAACTTGGCCTCTTCTTCAATTTCCCCTCCCCCACATATATCTACAAAAACACCACTACATTTTTTTCAACCATGTCAACCGCCACCACCACCTCCACCACGCCACCGCCCCACGTCGTCGAAGAGTCCCGCGGCGTGATCCGCCTCTACAGCGACGGGTCGGTCGTCCGAACCCTCAACCCCGCGTTCAGCCTCCCTCTGGTCGACAACCCCGCCGTCACATGGACCGACGTCGTCTTCGACTCCACCAACGACCTCAAACTCCGTCTGTACAAGCCAACGTTAGTCCCCAACACGACCGCGAAGCTCCCTGTGTTTTACTACATTCACGGCGGCGGGTTCTGCGTCGGGTCCCGGACCTGGCCCAACTTCCACAACTTCTGCGTCCGGCTATGCCACGAGCTCGGCGTCATCGTCGTGGCGCCGGATTACCGGCTCGCCCCGGAAACCCGGCTTCCGGCAGGGATCGAAGACGGAGTCGCCGCCGTGGAGTGGCTGAAAGGGGAGGCCGAGAAAGGGGCGGATGACACGTGGATCGGTGACGTGGCGGATTTCGGACACGTGCTTGTCTGTGGGGACTCGGCGGGCGGGAATATCGCCCACCACGTGGCCGTGCGGGCCAGGTCGGGTTGGTTGGGCCCGAAGGTGAGGGTGAGGGGGTTTGTGATGTTTGCTCCGTATTTTGGCGGGACGGAGCGGACGAGGTCCGAGGCTGAGGGGAGAACGGATGCTTTCTTGAACTTGGATAGCATCGACAGGTATGTTTACTGGGATGAATTTTGCTTCTGATTTGAGTTTTTTTTTTTTTTTTTAAACCAACTAGCCTAAATAACGGTTTACTGGATTTGTCAACCGAATAGCCCATAATAACTCGTTCCTGGAGAGAGCATGTTGTTCGAGGAGCTTGGTTGTTTACATTGGTTGACACAACCAACAAACGTAATCTCGAATAGTCGAATGAGTGGTTGCCTGGGTTGGATTATTGAATACCATTCAGAGAGCTTGATCTTGCCTGACAAGCTGATCAGTGATCAATCTGTTGTGTGTGCATAGGTACTGGAGGCTGTCCCTTCCAGTAGGAGCCACGAGAGATCACCCGCTGGCGAACCCATTTGGACCGGACACCCCTAGCCTCGAGGGCGTCCCCCTCGCTCCAATGCTCGTCGTTATGGGAGAACACGATCTGCTCAAAGATCGTGTCAAGGACTACTCGGACAGGTTGAAGAAGCTGGGGAACAAGGTCGAGTATGTGGAGTTCGAGGGCGAGGAGCATGGCTTCCCCATTCTTCATCCTGATTCCAAGACTGTGACTGAGTTGGTTGAACTCATCGAGAAATTCATTGCTGAAAACCTCGATGCTTGATCGAGGGACAGCAGAAGTACTTTTATTGCATGTTTTACATGTACGAGTACTAAATAATCTGAGTCCTTCTCGAGTGTTTGAAACAAACATACCTTCGATGAAAACTAAAGTTACTTCTCGAGTATGTGTGTGTTTAGACTTTAGACTCCATTTACAATGTGCTCATATGAGTTCTACTAAAGTATTTTCGCTGCTAGGTCTCGTAACACGACCGGAATGTCTGGATACTTGGACCAAAAGTTTGAATATTTGATTAGATATTCTGACGTTCTATGCCTCCATAATTTATTTACTTCCTAATAATTGAATTATTCAATTCAGTTCTTTATAATCATTTGAAGGATAAGTTTTAAAAGCAATCCATATTAATTGGAATTGAAAAGGCAAAACAATTGCTTTGACCAGAATGACGAAAGTTATCCAGCCAATCCTTCGTTTTTCTCTCTCTTTTAACAAGTCTTAAGCTTGGTACTCGGTTGTCTACATGGTCACTGCCAACTTTTTTTCTGAATAAATAATTAAGTAATACAATCAGATCCTGAGTTGCCATAATCAAACCTGTTAACAGGATCAAAACATCTCACACAAAATAAGCAAAAGATTACAAAATACTCCTAGGTTAGCCAACAGATGCCCAAAACGGGCACACGAACGTCTGTCTTGCCAGGAAACGGGACAGCATCCCAGCACGACACAACATTTTCTCCAAAGATCATAATTACTCCCGTCTCAAGAGCTCAGCCATCCCGATTAACCAATGCCGAAACCATAATAACCAAAAAAGCCACAAATGAACCACCTGACCTCGCGGACCATCACTAGTTACTTCAGCCCTATTCCAAGCCACCGCACCACACCACAGCCCTATTCAACAGATGGATTTTAGGAGAAGGCGCTGAGTTCGTGAGGCAAAGTGTCCACACACCAAGAATAGCGCGAGCAACTGGGGACATCGACTGTCTTGACACACAACAATAGTCATCTACTGACCTTTGAGCAACGCCCGACCCCATTTCATCTCTAGCACCACGACATCCCACTGGAGCAATTCCATTAGACAAACTCTCCATCACATCCTCCTCTGCATCGTTATTCTTCTCATTATGGCTACTGCAAAAATGAGTTGATTCATGCAAGATACAAACTTCCCCTTTCCTAACAGAATTTCGGTCACACTCCACCTCTGGAATCATAAAATTCACGGGTATTGAATCGGACGCATTACTCTTCCCCGGATAAATCATTCTCGAGCATCATCACATCGTTGATATAAGGTTTAGGCTTTGGTTCTACTTGCAGCCCACTAGGAGGGTCTGGGTCGCACTTCCTCCAACCTACTACATACATCTCGACACGAAGAGGTTCTCCACCAGAAGCTTTTGCCCATATGCTCATCATAGGATAGTTAGTCCTCTTCCGAAGGATTCTCAGCACACTGCCAACTTTGTTTAATTATTGACATCTAGGTACAACAGTAATTTGCTTGATTATGACTTCTTTTGGGGACTTAGTATTAGTAAGTCAATATTATTTAGTATTACTAAATTCATATTATTAACATACTTTCGAACTTAAGTATCAATCCGTTACAAAATAGTATTAATAGAATTGACAATAATATCACAAAGAAACATAACGGTTATCAAGATCAATTGATTAATCGCATATTTCATATACCCCGAGAACACGTGATAAGTAAATAATCTCTTTCAAATTTCTGACGAGATAAAGATTGAGATACGATTGTGTACCTCTCATCAAAATAATTCCGAAATGAATATCTGAATTATTCTGCATTCCATAGGCCATAATAACCGTTTGGAAACCTCGTATTCCATAAAATATCCACTCACCAGCACACCACGCGATTCCCACACGCCATCGCCCTCTCCACCAATTCCCCCTCACCCCTCGCGGCCTTAACATTATCCCCACCTCTCATCCCCTCTTAATCTCAATCCCATCACAAAACTTCAAAATTAAATCCTCCAACAAATTTCCTCTCAGGTTCCTCTCCTCCTCAGCCTCCGCCTCCGCCGCCGTAATGACGACGACGGGGCGAAATCGAATCACGATCGTCCCTTCATCCTCCTCGAATCACCTTCGCCGCCAACCTCTCCTCAACACAAAACCTTCATCATCATCATCATCCTCCACCTCGATGGGGGAGGTGGCGGGAGGGGCGACGGCGGGGATCGCGGCGTTATGCTGCTGCGGTCCCTGCGTCGTCGTAGAATGTCTCGTCCTCGCCGTGTACAAGCTCCCAACCGGAATCTGCCGTCGGATTCACAGAAAGAAATTGTTGAAGAAAAAGAGAGGGATGCTAAGTGGTGGGGCCATTGGTGATGCGGAATTTTCAGGGCCGTTGGATTCGGAGGAGGAGGTGGAGGTGGAGGTGGAGCGATCCACGGATGTGGTTGATTTGGATGAGGAGATGTGGGCCCGGTTGAGGGACGCTGGGTTTTGGCGGAGCCCGTCTCAGATTCAGAGGATTGGGGCGTAAATATGAGGGGATTGTGAGGGTATAAATGGGATTTGGGTTTGTTTTTGTTTTTTTGGTTGATTTTTTAATTTGTTTGTGCATTGGTTACTTGATTTGGTCTTCCTCTTTTTGTTTGATTTGTGAAGAGAGAGGGATGACTGTCTGCTGCGCGTACCATCATAAAGTTTGTGGGGGCGCGTAGACTACTGACATTGCATGTATTTTTTTCTCTGATTTTATTTATACTGTTTCTTTCGTCCCTAAATTAGTGTAATAGTTTTTTTAAATTTATGTATCTTAATTTAATTATAATATTTTTTTAAATGGTAATTTTTTTGAGTACAAATGTCAAAATAGCGTGCATGATCTTCATAGACTAAAAATATACATAATTTAGAAGTGTCATACAATTCAAAAAATATTTATCGGATCTATCATGACATTTAGAAATTAATACTATTTTAATGTATTAGATGAGTGAAAATCTCACCAATATATCTTGAAGCTTTTCTCATTCTCAATATATATAACTAATTTAGTTTTTTTGGTATCAAAGAAATCAAAGTTTGGTTAATTTTATATAAATTATAATACTACATATTTATGATTATATTTAATCTAATTAATTTATAATATTTTGTTTACAATGAAATTTTATTTTCTCTATTCCATTGATGCACATATATATAAAAATAACAAATCATCATTTATCTCATTTATCACTTTAATGTGTTAATATACGAACTAACATTTGATTTTTTTATTGTATCATTAACAAAAAATTTATTTTATAATTATATATGAAAAAGGTTTGTATTTGTAGATATCAAAATTTTGATTTTCTTGTTATCAAGTTAATAACACGTCATATTTATGATTAAATATTTAATCTATTTTATTGTAATGGTATTTTATTTTATTTGCATAACATTACATTGATGTGGGAGAAAAAAAAACAATAATCCATAATCTAATTCATCATAACTTGATTGAATTAGTGTAGAAATTAAGATGATTTTATGATCATGTTCATTGGTTGACGATCATTTTTTTTATCTTTTTTTTTCATTGAAAAAATTAAAAGAAAGAAAGAATATTGATTATTTAGATTTGAAAAGGATAAAAATCGCTTATGATTATATTGAGAATTATTTGATGGTATTTGTTCTTATTTTTTTATAATAAATTAATAAATAAATATATTATATTTAATATTAAGTTATCCAAAGTGTTAATATAATTAAAAAGATTAAAAAATTAATAAATTAAAAAAATTATATTATTGTATCCAAAAAATAGGTTAAGAATTTATATAAGAAACTAGAACTTCATCAGTATTATTAGGGCAAGTATTCCTCAGTTTGTTTTTTTAAAAAATATATTTTTAAGTATGAAATAACATACCTTGAACTCTTGAAGGAAGACCGATAGAACTACGGATGTGAGGGAAACTTAATACTATACGCACCAAGTCAAGGACACATCCACGTAGCTGCCCATGTAATAGACTCGAGAACTTTTCATAGATATGCTATATAATTTTAATTATACAAAATTATCTCATTATTATTTTGTTTGCATGTCGTAATCAGGAGATCCTTTCCCAAAATTTAAATATTCAATCCAAATTAAATTTCTTAAAAACAATTATTTTTAAATCCAACGTTAACGACAACAATGAAGCCACGATAGATCAATGACAATAACGTCGATGAACTGACGACAACGACGATGACAAACTCACAACGTCGTACTGATGACGATGAACTAATGACGACAAACTAATAATGTTGACGACGAACTGAAGACAAAAATGAGTTACGAACGACGACGATCGGACGACGAACAGACTACGACGGAGAACTAAAGACAAGGACGATCGGACAACAAACCGTCACCATCGATGGCAACAAATTAAAGACGAGGATGATGAACCCATTTGTGATTTGATAAAAAGAGTTAGAATTGTGAAAGATTCTTTTAATTTAAAACTATGAAACATTGTTTGATGTTTGAGGAGGAAAATAATTAAATGTCATTTCAAATAGATTATGTCAGTAAATTTCCAAAGCGTGAGTTTCATTTTCAAAACAAAACACAAATGAATAAAATCAAATCCTCACAAAACATACAAAAATGATACTTTTTTAGAAAAAATTTGAAGAAATGAATATGAGGTACTTTAGAGGAAAAAAAAAAGGATTGTAATTCATGGTAATTAACTTGGTAGGTAATATCTTTAGGTAATTTTTCCTATAAACTAAGATCACAAAGATCAATATCTCAGATCAAGACAAAAATTTATTTTTTACAATTGAGATTATAATATGAATACTTGATTGATGATTTATGGTTATTACTTTAATGTCAAGTGTTGAATTTGATCTAAGTCGTCAAATATTTGTTACGAAGCAAACTCGAAAAATATTTTGGGTTATATTATTGTCTATAAATCAAGACAAAAATCATCTGAGAAATATTTTGGTTTTATATTAATGTCTATAAATCAAAGCAAAATTCATCTAAGAATAAACAAGACAAATGTGAATTACAACTTTCATCCCAAAATAATTATTTAAAAAATTATCATCATGCAACGTTGTGATTATCATTGCCTTCGTTTCATGCTACTGACAACGCTTTTCAAGTCGTATCAAAATATGTAATGTACTTAATTTCTTACTCTTTTCTTTGTATAATGTTTGCAGTGACACATATTTGGAGATGTTTTGTTCTTATTGTTAAGCGATCATTATAAATTTAATATCAAAATATATATTGTATAAAATTCGTGAAACGATGAAAGTAATTTTTTAATATAAGATTTATGAAAACTATACATTACTATATTTTACTAACTATTCTTACATTTGTTACATAAAAAAATTAACCATCCGTCCTACTATATTAATTGCAACGTTATATAATAATTGTATTATTCATTACGTATTACGATGTGTTATTTTTTATTAGTGAACGATATAGTTCAAAGGTATTTTGCTCCATAGGACACAGAAACATATATTGTATTTAATATTTCATTATAAATTTTTTAAAAAATATCATTTATTTGTTCCACTGATCATTTATAATTCGATCATCTTTTGATTTTTTGTATAGATTAAATACAACATTTTTTTGGACAGAGAAAATGTTAATTATAAAAAGATATAAGTAATAATTTGAAATCAACAAAAATTCAATTCTCACGTTAAATTTCATACAAAATTAAGCCGAAAATTAAGCTGTTACACAGGGACATCGAGGGAGTAATGTAAAAGGACAAGCTGTGGGTAGATTGTTAGTGCAACCAACCCACTCTCTCTCTCTCTCACGGTCACGGACACTGCCAAACAAAGCAGACGAAAGAAGAATAATCTCTCCATTCACATCTCCTTTTCATTTCCTCCACTCTCTCTCTCTGTCTCTCTCACATCTGCTCCGCTCTTTCTCTCTCCAGACTGCGTCTCCACTCTCTCTCTCATCAATCGCCTCTTTGAATCCTCTCACGGTTGATCAAGTAAACGCTCTTCGATTTCGCCGTTCCATCGATCGCCGGATTCCATGGAGGTATTCTAGTGAATTACTTTGTCGTATCATCGTCTTCTTCGATTCGATTTTTGATTTCTCGTCCTGTATCGACTTTGCTTTGTTACTGTATCTGTCTCGCTTGATTCACAGTAGAATTTCCGTGCTGCGAGTTTAGTTTTTCTTTGGTAATATAATATGATTTGGCTATAATTTGTGTAGTCGTGGAATAATTGATTGTTGTGTCGTGTGATATGTGCCGATTGTTTCTGTTGTGGTGTGGTGTGTGTGTTATGAACTTATAAATACCAGGAACTTTGTTATAGTGTTTGTAAGTAATGGTATGCTGAGTCCAGTACGTAACGCTTAAATCTTGACGATGTTTGTGGCATGAATTTTTGGGACTCTTTCGCGTGATTTGATACCAGGTTATGTTGTTCTCGGTAGTGCGTAAGTCGGAGTATCCGGTAACTAAGTTGTGTGACTTGAAACTCACCGGTTAAGCTTGTGTAGGTTATGCTTATATTGGTTTAGTATTGAGAGTCTTGCAGAATCTGATAACTATATTGAAGTAGTTTCGTAAATCCGAAATGTTCGAGTCATATAAAGTCCCTTATGCCCTGGTGTGCTTAATCTTGCGTAGGGAACGTTGTCTGTGACAAGAATCCTTGTGAGCTATTATCGGGTGGATTGTGATTTTTTCTCTTCTTTTTTTTTTGGGTACTTTTTTTAAGGCTGTGGGAATGGACGGGAGCAGGAAGGTTGAGGAGGCTGATTTAACCTCAGCGGCAGCATTTGTTGAAGGTGGGATTCAAGCGGCTTGTGATGATTCTTGCAGCATTTGTCTGGAAGAGTTCTGTGAGAGTGATCCTTCCACGGTAATGCATAATGATCAATGTTTTTTTTCTTCTTTTGATAACTAGGATTAATGTGTTTTTCTTTCTTAATTGTCATGAGTCCTTGGTCATGTTCTCATACAGGATATTTGTACAAGATAAAGGAGGAGGATGTCATATTCTTGTAACCGACCTCACATAATGGAATAAACCTTGATTTGTTGTTTGTTAATGTGAGTATCCTAAATGGAATCAGAGTTTTTCTTTTTATTGTAGGTCACTGGTTGCAAGCATGAGTTTCATCTTCACTGCATCCTGGAATGGTAATCTTATGCAGTTTCTTTTCCCATGTGTTTTATTACTGTTCAATCATGCGATTTTCAGCTCGATCAAAACTGCTAGGTAACACATGCCTGTCAAAGAACCTCCTAGGCATAGATGAAACTTTCTGAATTTCTTGTGAACAAAGTTCAGGTGTCAAAGAAGCTCCCAATGCCCGATGTGTTTGCGAGGCATCAGTTTGAAGGATCCTACCAGGTGGGTTACCGCCTTCCTCTAGTTTATGTTCTTAAATACAATGGAAATGTGACAATACAATTGTGGGGCTTTTTCCGCAGCCAGGAGTTGCTGGATGCTGTGGTACAAGAGAGAAACATCAGGCTCGCCCCACCTAGAAGTGCTGCAATTTTTCATCATCCAGCATTAGGGGATTTTGAAATACAGCATGTATGTGTAGTGACCATCTTGCCTGCTATTGCTTCTTTGTGCTGCTTTTTTCAAGCTTGTACAATGTCGAAGAATTTCGATGTTACTTTTATAATGCCAATATGTCTAATGATGCAGCTGCCTGTTGGCGTTAATGATGCTGAACTCGAAGAGAGGATAATTCAGCACTTAGCTGCTGCGGCAGCAATGGGAAGGGCACGCCATCTGTCTAGAAGAGATGGTCATAGAAGATCCTCAGCCCAAGGCCGTCCACATTTTTTGGTGTTTTCTCCTCATCCAAATGCCCATACTGGTTCCCCTTCTTCGATTTCTCTTGAAGGAGGTGATGGTGAGGTAACACCTGCAATTTCAGCTCCTATTCCATCTTCTCCGCTGGCAGTTGGTAGTAATGCATCACCTCCAAATCTCTCTGTCCAGTCAGATCCAGTATCTGCTTCTGTAACAAATATACCTTCTAGCAGTCAACCAGGGACTCCCTCGAACTATCGGTTAGTGTGGTATTCTTATGGTTACATCTAGACTTTTGAATTCTTCAAGGATGAGGCGGTTGACGTTCTTCATGTGCCTTTATCGTTTCATCTTCTGAACTTGTGACATGACCCCTCTCTTGACTAATTCTTTAGGAGCTCTCCAAGTCAGTCTTCCCCCAATAGTCGTGACAGAGCAGGGCCGTCTGATTTCCAGTCATTTTCAGAGGCCCTTAGATCTCGATTTAATGCAGTGTCCATGAGGTATGACTTGTTTTCTTGTTTCTCTTTTTAGTTGATTCTTGGTGATAGTAACTTCTGTGTGGAGCCAGTGCACTCGTTCTTGTTTGTTTTGTTATCTTATGATGTCCTGATTTGTAAAAGGTATAAGGAATCAATAACGAAGAGCACCAGGGGATGGAAAGAGCGGTGGCTTTCTCGCAATTCAAACATTGCAGATATTGGTTCTGATGTGAGGAGAGAGGTCAACACTGGTATTGCTACAATGGCTGATCTTAGTTCTGAAGTGAGGAGAGAGATCAACGCTGGCATTGCTACAATGGCCGATCTTAGTTCTGAAATGAGGAGAGAGGTTAATTCTAGCATTTCTACGGCCTCCAGGATGATTGAACGCCTAGAAACTAGAAACAGAAGTAGCTCTGATGCTATGCCAAATAATCCCGAAAGCAGTTCGATCTCTGAACCAGTAGCTGAGGGGATTGCAGAGGCTTCTGGCGCCGGTAATTATATGAGTGAAAGAGACGTCCAAGCTCCATGTGCAGCAAGTTCCGGTTCAAATTGATTGGCACTTCAGCCTTTGCATCAACCGAAAGCATTTCAACCTTGCTGGTTAGTCAAAATTTCATGAAATTTTATGTGTTCGTCTTGGTGCTCTACGTATTAGATGCTCAGATGAAAACTGAGTGCATTATTTGTTCCTTCACACAAGTCTCATGTAGGCTATGCTCGTATGCTCCCTTGCCTCCTTTAATGGTATCTTTTCGTCTCACGTAACATGAGGATCATGGCTTCGACGTTCGGTTAAGTGCTGTGAATTGATGCTATTGTGCCTCAAAAAGCACACTATATACAAAATTCCAGTTTCAGGAACATTGTATGTAGCCATGTCAGCATTCCAAATAAAGAAAACTGGAGGAATTCTGCTCGAATTTGCTGAATTTATATGTCCAGGTATATGGTTGTAAATTACTATCCCAGGCATTCATTATATGGCATTCTCATGCTTTATATAGCTGAGACTTAATTTCTCTTGATTTTTTTTTTTAAAAATTTTTTTGGGTATGGAATTTCTCTTGATTTTTGACGCTTTCTTCAGCATCGTTAAGTTTAAATATGCTATTGCCCAGGTCAATATTGATCTTGGGTGTATTTAAAATGCCCTTGCCCTGGTCGTCAGAGATGCGGCTTGCAACGTGTGCAATTTAGGATATGTATGATATTATAGATGCAGCCGCAAATGGTACAGCTTCATTTATTCTGCAAGTATAACGAAACATTTAGCTGGTATACTCAACATGGGTGGGAAACTTCAGCCATATATCTGAAACAACTTTTTCAACTGATGTAAAGGACCCGTTGGCACCACGTTTAACCAGAGGAATGGATAGATCTTCCGCTTATTAACCACTCCGTATCCCGCACCAAAAACCACCAGTCATCTATTACAAGAAAAGCTATCACATTACAAAACTCTAAGCACCCAACACGATCTCAGGTTTATGGATCACAAGAATTTCTGGCAATCTCCACACATCTAGCTTTTTATTGGCTTGACGGTGTTCTTTGCATCCTGGACAGTACCTAAAATTTAGTCGAAAGGTGTTAGAACTCCGAAGGCAACCACTGAACTAACAGAACTTACGAGCAATTTCGTTATGTTACGGCAATCATGAACATGCCAGGAATTATCAAAGAAGGAAAATTACAACAAATGAAAAATTCTACGGTGCCGTTTAACAACTTACTAAACCTAATAAGAGAAAGTTGAACAGCAGATAACAAACTTGACAAGTAGACACTGACAAATGACACAATTTAAAATGCCATTACCTTTTCTGAGAAAAATGTTCATCAACATTCAACAGAAAAGACTTTTACAATGGAAGATAGTATGAAAAGAAAATGCAATGCCAGCATGCTTAAGAACATTCATTAAAAGGGAAGTGTAACTGACCACATATCTTCGGGTCCGAGGGGCTCCTCTTTCAGAAAAGCTTCAAGGCACTTGTACAAGGACACCGACTCTGGGGTTTTTTTTTAGGAAAAAAGCTGAACTTATAAACTAGAGGTACTGAGGCTGGGAGATCATTGTCATGTAGTTTACTCCTCCTCTCTGGCCAACAAGCAATGACATATAACCTTTTTGGAGAATCTTCCAATTTAATTTGTTCACTCATTTCCAACTTGCGGACCTTCAAATTCCCCTTAGCATCTGTAATGTAAAACTCGAACTCAGTCTGAGATGGTGAGCCAAGATCGTCAGATTCAGCTTGTTTTAGATCTGGACTTGGAAGAGCTAAGATGAAGTCTGAATTCGCAGTTTCTTCGACTGCAGTGCGCTGAGACTGGGACGTATCCTCACTACCTACATCACCTCCTTCTGATTTGATAAATGGACTGAGCAATTTAAGGTACAGGTCTTGAATATCTTAATTTTCTGTATCTTAATTTTCGATCAGGAATTGTTCCTGCGCTTATCATTGAACACAGTTTGAAATATGTTTCTATCTTTTGGCGACAAAATCAGGCGATGATGATGACAAAATATATGCCATAGAATGATTGGAGGATCTTCTACGAATCAAAGACATACAATCACTGACAGTCGAGAAGTGTGGGAACTATTCGTGTCTGCCTTGATCCGACACCAGCAAACGAAGACGATCATATTCAACACCTTTGAAGATCTCGAAGCCCCTTTCCTCTCCTACACACTCACTTAGAGTCTCGAACCTCTTCTGACCCTTCAGATCACTCATCTCAGGCCTCCTCTCTTGGTTGGTATCTTGCCGCAGGACAGATCCTGCTTAACATGGCTTGACGCTCAGCCAACGAAATCTGTCGTATACGTCATCTTTGGTAGCCAAGCAGTACTAAAAAGCAAAGGGCTATTGGATTTATGGCACCGGATCATAGACAGCGGCAAGAAGTTCTTTTGGGTCATGAGAGAGAGCTTAGAGGAAGGAAATCAATTGACAAACCAGAAGCATCTGATAGAGAAAGTGCTCGCCGAGGGCAGGGGATATATTGTGCCATTGGCGCCACAAAAGGAATGGATGGGCAGCTTCTTGACACATTGTGGATGGAACTCAACGTTGGAATGCTTGGTCTCCGGCGTGCCAATGATCTGTTGGCCACATGGCGGTGATCATCCTTTGAATGGGAGGAATGTGAGCAAGGTTCTTAAGTTAGGCGTGTACTTGAAAGATTATGAATGTGAGCGAGGCGTCATTGCTAGAGTTGTCAATGAGGTGATGGAACAACGGAAAGATGAGTTGTGCACTTCCGCTGCTTCGATGGCTGCAGCGTGTAGGGGAGCTGTTAGTGAAGGGGGGTCGTCGTACGTCGTATAAGGATTTCAATCGTCTTGTTGATTTCCTCGGTTTTGGTTCTTGCATTGCAGGTAAGAGTAGCAGTACTATTAGTAATTATGTACTTTGATCTCTGAATAATCGAAATGCCTCCTAATATATGTTGGACTGCATGTAGGTAATTCTATTAGGACAGAGTGAGTTGAGTATTGTTTTGTTAATCAAGTTCGATATGGAGTACTCCCTCTTATCCATGAACATGTATTTTGAAACGAACTTCATCTCCTCATGGATAAAATTATTTTATGAAAAACGATATTTGCACCTCATACCGTTGGAATCAAAACTTTGTCTCCATAATTACGAAAGGAAAAAGGTGACAATCGCTAAGAGACTGTAGTTATGAAAATCGGTCAAACCCATAGAACCCGGTCAAACGATATATCGTTTTCAGAGATAAAAAAGCAAATTCGATTCAACCGACAAAAAAAAAAAACGTGGAAAAAAGAAAAAACAGGGAAGGAAGCATCTGCCACTACTGGACACTGAAGAGTACAAGTAAGATGAGCATCAATGCATCCTTTTAGTGTCACGGACACAAACAGAGACACACACAAGCAAAGCAAAGCAAAGCAAAGCAAGCAACCAATTCCCGATGAGACGACAAATCATCGCACAATGCCAACGACAGACCAAGACAGCAGCACCACTGATTTCCTCCGCCGCTGCCTTCAGCGCCGCCGCCGCCGCCGCCGCCGCCGTCATCCACGTAAGCATATTCCATTTCTAGACTCCGAATTAAATTAAAAATAGAAAAAAGCTGAAGAGAAGAGAGAGAAAGAGACGTTCTGAATGCTGTTGTTTTATTATGAATCCGATCTGGCTATGATCGTGTCGGGATTCGTGAATTTTGTCAGTATAATGTAATCATGATTGACCTCTCCCTGTTCAATGTTGATTCGCTGTGGTGCAAAAAAACAAGCTCAATTTTCCTGTGAATTTTTGTTTCTAGTTACTAGTTGGATAGTTGAATTGAGCTCTCGATGACGCCATATATTTCGACTTCGAAGCCATTCGATGAGAAATGTTTTATTCGGGAGACTGTTTAGGATTGAAGGAGAGATCAACTTAGAGAGTCAGGCATAAAGTGTGTGTCTATTTCTTGCATTTTCCGGGTAATGTACCGTCCAAACTTACAACACAGACGATCGTCTGGCCGTGATAGGGAATTGTTCCGGTTATAAGGAGGCGCACGTCTTTTGCTGATCCTAAATCGACAATGGTGATCATTTTTACCCGTGATGATCTGACATAAACTTACACCATAAGGGGAGTCAGGGATTTTCAACACAAAAAGTTCTTACGTAAAGAAATGTATGCTATTTTGTGAAGGGGAAGGAGATAATAAAAAGTTACGATTTTTTTGTGGGTTGAAGGGAGATGTAAATTTTCTTAGGCTCTTGATGCCAAAATAGTGCTAAGAGATCAACTAAGACTGACGGTGGTATTGTGCAAGTTCTAGATTACTATTGTCGAACCCACTAAAGATATCAAAAGTTCGAATTAATGGTAGTTGTCCCTCTAGGACATCTGTATCGTAACAACGGTCAAAGAGACATTTTTTCCTGTATTTTGGTTTAGTATTGTATCTGTTCTAGTGCTTTTTGAATCTTGATGTTTCGTGAATGCATGCCTTTGATACCATATCATTGGTGGCACAGAACTGATTTTAGGTCCGGTTCCCTTGTTGAGGCAATTCTCATACAAGGATTTGAAGACAGCAACCGATGAGTTCCGTAGGCCTATTGCAAGTCATTCTGATGGTGTTACCTATGAAGCCAAACTTGAAGATGGTTCTGTCGCTTTGGTGAAAGAAATAAAAGGCGCCGAACAAAGACAGGATGATTTCTATAGGGAAGTGCAGCTCTTGGGGTGCTTGCATCACCGGCACCTGGTTGCCCTTCAAGGCTATTCTTTGGGACGACAGAGGTTTGTTTCCACTTTCTGTTTCCCACTCTAGTGACCTTTGATTTAGGGGAAGATAATTTCCAAAATCTATGCTAATGTGATGTCGAGATTGATCCTTTGCTGTTTGCTTCGTCAGTTTCCTGGTGTTTGAGAGCACAGGATATGGAAGCTTGAAGGAGCATCCAAATGGTACTATTTGTAGGAGAACTTGATCTTCGTTTTCTTATTTACTGTCAATAATTTACCCTTGAGGCAAAGCGTTAATAACTTCCGCTTGACAGATCCACTGAAAACTCCCCTGAACTGGAAGACAAGATTGAATATTGCTATTGGCGTAGCTTCTGCTTTGGTAAATCAAGTCTTGAATGAAGTGATTACTATTTAAAAATTTTTATACATTCTACTAAACCGCAATTCATTTCTTTTTTCTGCCCTTTTTCATGTTTGAATATTGATTCTTTGTTATTTTTTCACTTTCTACTTAAGTAGATTGAATATGCTGATGCAGTGTCTTACACCATGGATATTCTTTTTTTTTTTTTTTTTTTAACCTTGCAGGAGTATCTGGAGTTATTTTGTGAACCACCTGTATATTATGCCTCTATCAACTCAAGTAGCATCTTGCTGGATGAGAGATTTTGTGCAAAAGTGAGTAGCCTATGTTTCAGTTCTATTCTTCTGGCATAGATTACATTTAAACTCCGTACGAACAGATGTGGATTTCAAGCTTTTTGGTCAGTTGATTTTTTATAATAAGCTCGGAAATATGACACAGGCTTTCTTCCTGTAGCTCTCTGACATTTGCCTTGTTGATTCTGCCATATACCATGCTGAGCTTCGGAACTCCTCCGACACAGAAGGCAAGTGCCTTCTCAATTTTGATCAACTTCTTTTAGTTTAGTGAGGCTGCAAGAAATATCGGTGGATGAGTTTCAGTTTCTGGTAATGAGTTCCTTAATATGATCACACTAGGTGCAACAAGAATTCACAACTTCAATTTCATATAATCCAAGTTGGAGTGCATTTCTCATGCCGCATCCTTAGAGCGACGTTTATGTGCTAGAATTGTTAAGGTACAATTCGATATGAAGAACTTCCACTTTTGTCCTCTGCAGTATGCAAGGACCTGGGTAGTCGGAAGCTAATACCACAATTCGGTGGGCTAATACTTGAGCTGATCACTGGACAATCGTCAGAAAAGGGAAGCGCTGACGTGATCCGGTGGGTTCAGGAATCAGACTTAGGTACGTCGATGCATAACATGATTGATCCAGACCTTGGTGATAGTTACGATGGCGAAGTGCTAAGAAATCTCTTAGCTTTAGCAAGGTTGTGTATAAAAGCCGATGCGAGAAAGCCTAGTTTCTCCATTTCCCACGTCCTCTGGTTTCTGCAGCAGAGAGCAGGTTTCCTACACGATAGGTGCCGATAGTGCCAGGGGCTCCTATTTATAATGTGTTCATATCCTGATTGCTGCGAGCGATAATTTGATGTGCTCTGTAGCTGCTGATACAGTAATAAGACAATGTACAAAGATACTGATGAAGTTCTGCGACTGTGGTTAAATAGCTCGAGGATATACAAATGCAGTTGATGGCTAAAGACAATGCAATATCCTTTACTATCTAGTTATCCAGTGATCTTATGCGATAACATTGCCAATGAGCCTAAGAGCTTTCAGCAATTACAGTTATTGTACCACGTTGGCCACCCAAATCATGGTCGACTTCTCGATTAGCCTCTTGCAGTGCCTGAGTTTGCTCCCTCCTCGTCTCCTCGCAATTTCACATCATGCAGTGCTGTTTCCTCGCACTCATCCACCTCCAAATCTGTTGGCTGAACGACGGCTCCAGCTTTAGGAATTTAGAACAGTTCCGATGGATGGATGGCTGCAATAGTTAATTTTCAAAACAGCAACCGATATGGGTGAAGATCTGTGAGAATGAAGCAACTGAAGCAACATATACGGATAACATCCAACGGCAAGAAACTTTAATTTGCTAAATAGAATACTCACTGTTCAGGAGACAACATTCTGCTGCCAAGGCAAGTGCCCAGAAAATTCGAATTAACATCAGTGCAAGGCACTATATCGAGATCGGCAGCAATCCAAAAGAGATCTTTACGCTGTAAAAATGAAAGTGAAACAAAGTACAAACAAGTTTTCACTACTAGTATTCGAAGAACAACTACCGAGTCAGACATTTGTTGGAAGGCAGAGGGACAAAAATTAAACCAAAGAGAATAATTACATGAATAACCGAAATAGGGCTGGGTTACATCTAAACATTAACAATGGCTTAACTTGTGGGCCACCCAAACCTAAATGGCAAGTTGTCTGAACATAGATACATAATTTGCACAAATCAACCATGATAGAATATTCTCCAACGTGATCAAGGCATCTGATCTGCAACTCAATCGACATTGGCCACCGACAAGGTTTAGATCTTGCTGAGCACAATTGTCTTTTGAGCATCAATCATCTATTGGTTGCTTCACATATATGTTAACATGAAACATCATTTACAGCTATACGAGTTTAGACAACCATTAATGATTACACTTATAGAAAATCATACCTACAGCAGAAAACAATCTCCATGATATCAAGCATCCTAAACCAAACCCAGATATCATGAGATCTTAAATTAGAAGGCCTCATAATTTTACAGCTCTCATGATTTTGAGACCCCTTGCTAATATCAGCTATTGAATCTGATGATGAAATAACCTAGAAAGATCTTATTCATGAGCCTACCAGTAGCTGTCTTCTGTATTGCATGATTCGCGTGCAAAAGCAAACTAGACAAACTAGACAAACATGACATGTAGAGAAACACAAGGCCAAACTAACCACCATTGTACTTCCTTGATAGAGATGCGCATTAAGAGCGTAGCCATCTTAGACCTATATAAACCAGGAAACGGGAGTACTTGCTAAGGATGACAGATTCTTTCAAAAGAAGTCCTTTCTTGTAGAGTCACTAAAATCCCATTGGCGCATCGTATAATAGAGAGCTTGGTAGACATCTATCGAGACACATGAAAGTTTGTACTAATTGACTCCAACTGTGAGAATCAACTCATAGTGACAGTATGCATCTAGGAACCAGGATTCAAGTTCAAAAGCTTACTGTAATCAATTATGGCCCCAATCCTACACAAAACCTTGTGAAAAACTTAAACTTCAATATTAATTTTAAGTAGACATCCCTGACATTATGTGTATCATGACATGATGACATATTTTCGCTTTTACCGACATGAAAAGCTGAAAGCAATCGGAATGAGCAACATGAAAAGTTCATAGAAAGATGATAACCTGGTAGGCTTAACTTGTGGATCCGTGGGAGCCAGGCTGGAAGAATCTGTAGTACGTGCACGTCACCGTACCTAATAAACCATTTTAGTAATTCTGTAAAAAAAAAAATCGACTGTCAATTAAATCTAAGATCAATTCAAATGCAAAAATAATGTAGCATAGGTGCACAAACAAATGACATTCAAGTACAAGAGACTTCAAATGACCCGCGAGGCTATTACATTCCGGACAGGTAAAACGAAGAGAGGCTTTGCTAAGTAAAATGATGTCAATATAAGCATTAAGCTAATGATTAGGATGAGACCTAAGAATAATAGCCTAATCATGGAATCACGACTTACAGATCATAAGATATTCACCTTCTGACAACAACTAGAAACACGTCCTTCCAGTTGTCAAATACTTGATGCCTTTTTTGAATGCTGAAGCCTTATTCTGATCTTGATATAAAAGAGCTCGCATGCAAGTTCGAAGAGACAAAGCAACCATGGCTGGTGTAGCAATTAAGAACTACATTAGCATAGAAAACACCACGGGAAACATGGAGAAAGAATTCACAGAGCGCATAGAGGTGATGGGAGAAAGAAAGAAGTTGGATATAGTCATGTTCCCGTGGTTAGCTTATGGACATATAACTCCATACTTTGAGCTCTCGAAGCGTTTAGCAGAAAAAGGCCACCACATATCCTTTGTTTCCACCCCACGAAACATAGATCGCCTTCCTAAAATCCCAAAGCACCTGCAACACCTTATCAATCTTGTGAAGCTCTCTTTCCCACCAGATCTCGAGATCAAAGGCCTCGATTCAGACGCAGAATCCATGGCTGACATACCCTTTACAAAGCTTCCGCTCATGTCAATGGCCTATGACAGCCTCCAAGGACCGCTGGCTGAGTTCCTTGATTCACATCCCCCTGATTGGATCTTCTACGATTCTTTCTCCTATTTTGTCCCTCCTATTATAGCCAAGCTAAGTGAAAAATATGGGCGCAACATCTATCAGGGTTTCTTCTACATCGTCAGTGCCTGTAGTACGTGCTTCTTGGAAGCACCTACTGCTATTGATATGCTCGATCATGCTGCAAGGAGCCAAATCGAGGACTTGCTGCTCCCACGAAAATGGATTCCTTTCCCCAACAATCTCGCTTATCGGCTCTATGAAGTCTTACCTTTGATCGATCATATAATACAAGTCGATGGACAAATTAAGACTGACTTCTCGGATGGAGTCAGATCTTTACTAAAAGCCTGTGATGCTATCCTCATACAAAGTTGCAAGGAGCTGGAAGGTGAGTACTTGGAGCTCTTGCAAGAGCTCCATGCAAAGCCTGTGCTTCCCACCGGATTCCTAACACCCTCTATCCAAGACGTGGTAAGTAGAGAAAACCACGATGAACAAGAATGGCAGTTCACCAAACAATGGCTAGACAAGCATGGCAAGGGTTCAGTCCTGTACATCGCCCTAGGGAGTGAGGTGACTCCAAATCAGAAAATGCTCGACGAATTGGCCAATGGCCTAGAGCTATCCAAGGTGCCCTTCTTCTGGGCTCTAAGAAAGCCGAAGGTCGGTGAGACATCCTTGGAGTTACCAGATAGGTTTGAGGAGAGAACAAGAGGACAAGGGCTCATGTGGCGGAGTTGGGCACCACAAGTCCTCATTCTAGAGCATGAGTCGGTGGGAGGTTTCTTGACTCACTGCGGCTGGAACTCTACCCTAGATGGGCTTCAGTTCGGAAAGTCGTTTATCATGCTACCTTTCTATGGAGACCAAGGGATAAATTCCAGGTTCTTATCCGACGCGAATATTGGAGTTGAAATTCCAAGAGATGAGTGTAGTGGCTTGTTTACCAGGCAATCAGTGGGAGAGACACTAAACCTAGTGCTCGTTGATGAAGCTGGTAAGATTTACAGAGAGAAAGCAAAGGAAATGCGAAAAACACTTGGAGACAGAAATTTGCACAAAGGGTATGTTGATAAGCTAGAGGCGTACCTTACTGGATATTCCAGTGAACTCAATAAGATGAATCATCTGCTGGATTTATAACCTTGTTCCTATACCTGTGATGACCCCAAATTATAATGCAATGTACCAAAATTGAATCCAATATACATATCACGATTCTTACAAGTATACAGTAATACATATCATTCTTTATTTGATTCATCTTTAACATAGCAACTATTAATGTATTCCAACTATTGCAATTACAATAGCTAGAATATTACTCAAACTACAGGCTGCTGTAGTCAAATTTAAATCCCATTATTGATATAAGCTATAAAAATGGCATAAACATTGCTGAAGGCTGGCACTCAGATCTCCAGAGTCCAGATTGATTATTTTGTTCATTGTTCTATAATCCTATTAGAATAGAGAAAATTTGCAATCACAAGATCTTTATACCACACAAATGCATGCACTTGCAGGAAGATGTGAAACAACATGAGGAGTTCAAGCTTTTGGTTTCTTTTTCTTTTCTTTTTTTATCAAAAGGAGTTCAAGCAATCACTAGCAGAACAAGCGAAGAATAACTCAGAACAAAGTACAAAGCAGGAGTTGCCAAACCTTGATATCATGGATGCCGGGACATGTGAAAATCATCTTCCTCTCAACCACGAGACAGGAATTCAACGAGTTAGATTTCCATGCCATGCAAATGACAATTAGTGCTCATAATCTAGCTTTGTCATTGATGTTTGGCACCCCTGAAATACAGCATCACGCAAGATAATGATTGATTCTACCAACAATCACTAAACAGTTCAAGCGGAAGCAGCAGCAATGATAATCTTACAGAAAATTCTGGCATCCTTGTTCGTGATTGGTGCAGCCAAAAAACCAACCCAAACAGATGCATCATCAACTAACCATAAACAACATTACCAAGCATCATCACACAACGCTTTCAGGAAATGATTCCATATGTGAGATCAAACCTCACGCAATGCTCTCAACAAATCATTCCATACATGTAGTCAATCATCAAACCTAAATCATTCCATGCATTAGATCAAACCTCGCAAAACTCAAGCGAATCAAAATCCATCTCAAATCAAGATCACGAACATTAAAAACACAGCAATCAATGTCGCCTTGCTCCAACTACAATCCACACATAATATCATACAAACTACCACGCAATTGCTGATCACACAACAGAATCGTACCCGAAACCACAACTATATGTCCAAGTATTCGTTCGATGAATCGTCATGGATCGGATTCAGATGATCGAGCATTACCTCGTCGATGAGAGCAATAAGACATCCCTTCTCTCGATTCTCGGCGAAGATCGAATCGAGAACTCCGAATAGAATTCGCCGATGGTGGAGAGAGGCCGAATCGCAACCCTAGATGGCGAGAGACGGCCATCCCCGACATTGTCTGCAGTCTGAGTATGCTTGTATTTTGTGAAATTTTGGAAGAAAAAAACCGGAAAAATGGTGTACAAAGTCCTTCAACGTTATAAATTATCCTCGTTGATTGATCCATTTGATAGGGTTTGAACTAGGTTTTAATGATAAGAAATTTTCTTGTCCCCGCCATCTGAACATATATTTTACGTAGTGAACTTTGATACGTAATGTTTTTAAATTTTGATACATATTGTTTAAAATAATATCGAAATATATATTGTTTATTTTTGTCAATTTAGAATTAACATTTAAATCATTTTATATCTAAAATAATTTTAAATAGGATAATATTGTATTTTTCGTGAGATAAATAAATATAATAAGTGTTATGTTTGTTATGGGATGAAAGGAGTAAAATAATTGTGATCGTAGCATGACCTAGGCCAAAATTATATTCCGTCCATTGAGAATTATTCGTGAGACGATCGAATGTCGTTTTATGCAAAATCATCGTGAAATAATGATGATAATTTAAATTATATTTTTTTATCCTGAATTGTTAACATTATTATTTTACTATATAATCAAAACAAACAATAAAATATTTTAAAAATATGTATTACATAATAAAATTATTATTGAATGATGTAATTTATGTAAGACATGAGAGTACCAATAACATCTTTTAAATGACAACAGTGTACAATATAAATTGAGTGTAGTAATCAAGCAATAAACCACCACAAAAAATGAATGCCACAAGTCCAATGGAGATTCCTATCTTGATATAGGCACTATTTGTATTCGAGAGATGAATGTGTCAATTTGTTATAATTTATCTATGTTTTTCCCAGGATGACATGTTATATTATAATAAAATCACTTGATTAATGATCCAAAACTAACTACATAATATTATTGATGTTTCTTAAAAGAAAATTTCGAAGAATTTTTTTTAGTTAAGCGATTTATCACATGGGATGAGGATGATCCCCATCATTTTATTGATGTTTGTTTTTTGAAATACCTACATTTCTCTTCAAGATGATGGAGTTGACTAACAATAACAAAGGGGTTTCTATTGCTATATTTGACAAATCATTTGACTTGGGACAAAGTTTGAGTTCCATTAGACAGCAATATTTTGGATTGAATACCTACTCATTTGGTTTGTGCATTCTGAGACCAAGACCAATGAAGATTGCTATTTTGATATACTTATAGTTATATTTGGTTTATGAATAGTCTCCAATGAAATTGTTCTATATTTTGATATGATCATTTGAAAAAAAGTCAAGAAAATACCACATATCTTTATTGGATTTGTCTTTTTAAATTTTTGTGTCTGTCTCCATATTTATGAAGTTGTAATTATAACGTTGTAGTCATTTTTGTTATCAAATTTGACATTGTATATAATAAAAATCATAATATAACAGTAAAAAAAATGTGAATTGAAATATATATTTGATGATGAATTATTATATTATAGATTTCGTTATCCAAATACCAAGCCCATCAGACTTGCTTTAACATTGATAAAATAACGCTAGTCAATCTATTTTTTTTATTGTTATTTATTTATTTATTTATCAATTTTTTTGGGTCAAGACGTGTTGTTGTTTATTAACATACGGAGGAATTGCTGATTACATGTCCCTCATATTTCTAACACCATATCTAAAATGATTGTCTCATCCTAGTTTCCGACTCGGTCCCCTGCTATCACAAAAGAACAGTCAGAGAAAAGAAATAAAAGAACAGCGACACAGAAAAATAAACATGACTATCCGCATAGAAGCACTCAGACATCGCAAAAAAATAGAATTTAAGAGAGCAACAAAATCGAAGATAGTAGAACAAACAACAAGCAGTGAACCAACCTGTCATTTTCATTTTCTCTCGTATCAACAAAACACAAACCCAAAAACACAATTAAAATTCCATTTTCCTTTCCCATTTGCTTTTTTACCCCAAATTCGTACTCTAGGGTTTCCAAATTCGAATTCCAATCCTCAATTTCGATCTCTCTCAATGCGCAATTCCCCCAATTCGAGCTCCGGTCTCATCTCAATCCTCTGAAATTCTCGAATTCGGATTCCGTTTCTTCGATTCGTGCTTCCATGGAGGTGGATTCGTCGATGTCGTCGGAGACCGATCAAGCTCCGCCGTCGAATCACACTCCACCGGCTTCGGCGTCGATGATTCCAATGGAGGGAGACGGAGACGAAGCTGCTTCATCTCCGGCGCCGGCGCCGGCGGTCGGGACAGGGAGTGCGGTTCAGCAGGGGCAGCAAGGGGGAGGATTGGTGGTGGGGCCGAGGTGTGCGCCGACGTATACAGTGGTGAATGCGGTGATGGAGAAGAAGGAGGACGGGCCGGGGCCGAGATGCGGCCACACGTTGACGGCGGTGCCGGCGATTGGGGAGGAGGGGACGCCGGGGTTTGTCGGACCGAGGTTGATATTGTTTGGTGGTGCGACGGCGCTTGAGGGGAATTCTGGGGGCACCGCGAGCCCCTCGCCGGCTGGGAGTGCTGGCATTAGTATGTTGTTCTGTCTTGATGCTTGAATTTGCTGTTCAAATCGAATTCTGTCTGGATTCGGAACCATTGTTGCTTGAAATACTGTCAGTGGTTTATGTTGTGTTGTGCGTTGTGGTTGTTTTGAGTAGAAGGAAACCCTAACTTGTTAATGTTTGATGTGGGTCAGTATTCGATGTGGCAATGCTGGTTTTGCTGCACTTGGTGTTGCAAGTTAATTTTCTTGGTGTGAAATATTTTTTTTCTGTGGTGATTTGATTCCCACTTATTGAAGTTGTACGAGTCAAGTTGTTTATATGTAAAGATGCCATGATTTGTGTTTTGATATGTTGGTGTTATGTACGATGGTTATTTATGTTCAACCTAGGTGAAACGGATTAGCAATAACTTGTTTTCTTCTTAGTCATTCTATGGCTTCACAATTAAGTTTTCCTTATATTGTTAAGGGGTTAATGATCAAACTTAGTATTGGAATTGACTTGAGTTGAACTTACATTATGTCTCATCGTGATGAATATTTATGGTTGGCTTCAGTGTTAAATCATTCTGGTATTGGAGTTTGTGATTGACCTTACCACTTGTACTGGTGTGTTCTTCAGTGTAAGGTTACTTTTTTTTAGAGACAAAGCAATCAAGATTGTTCTTCTCTCGATTGCAGGATTGGCAGGCGCAACCGCCGATGTTCATTGCTATGACGTCTTAACCAATAAATGGTCCAGGTGCGTTGCATTTCTGGTATATATGCCTACTAATCCAAGTGCCTGAACCAACGCATAGTTTGTTTGTTGAATAGTGATTAATGGGTATAGTCTATGATAGGATTACTCCAATAGGAGAACCACCAACGCCAAGAGCAGCCCATGTTGCTACTGCTGTGGGGACAATGGTGGTGATTCAGGTTCACAATCCTCATTGCACTTGTCATTCGGATTTGCCTTAGTGCCTTATTTACTTTATAGTTTATCTATTGCTGCTTGATCTGCTTTCTTGCTTTCTACCTTTCTCAGGGTGGAATTGGTCCAACTGGTTTGTCTGCAGAGGATCTTCATGTCCTTGACCTGACACAACAAAAACCGCGATGGCATAGGTCAGATACTTTAGTAGGAATTGCAGTTGCCTTCAGCTAGTTCTTTCTTTCCCTTTCGTCTATTTTATTTCTGTAATTTCTGATTTATTAAAATACATTGAAATTAAACTAGGGTCGTCGTGCAAGGACCTGGACCAGGGCCTCGTTATGGCCATGTGATGGCTCTTGTAGGGCAGAGATATCTTATGGCCATTGGTGGAAATGATGGTTAGACACTCTATGCTTTACGTTTTTTTGTGCACAACGATGCATGATCCAATTTACCTTTTGCTGAATGAGGTCTGTTGATTTATATGGTGCAGGGAAGCGGCCTTTGGCTGATGTGTGGGCTTTGGACACAGCTGCCAAGCCTTATGAATGGAGGAAGTTGGAACCTGAGGGTGAAGGTCCTCCTCCATGCATGTAAACCTTCTCTCCTTAGTTTTTGAGTTTGTGTTGCATGGCGGTGATCATCATTTGCGGGTGCTACTTTAGATGCAAGTAACAGTACAACTTGTGAGTAGAAATGTGGATCCTGCCTCGGTAGTCGGATTCTCGTGGAGATATGTTGATCCATGGAGTTTGGACTATAGTTATCAACTGCTCCTTTTTCTGGTGGTTATCCCTCGCACTACGTGGCCTTAAACCAGGGTTGTGTTGAGATTGTGCTTGAACATCTCGCCTATTCTTGCATTGGGAATTACTCTTTGATTTTGTTGTTAATTTTCCCCTCCTCAACATGCATCAGGTATGCAACTGCAAGTGCTCGATCTGATGGTCTTCTTCTACTTTGTGGAGGACGGGATGCAAATAGTGTGGTGAGTTTGAAACTTCAAAGCTATAGTGTTAAGAGCAGCCATGGGGTTGTAGCTTGTTATTTTTATTTAGTTCTTTATTTTCATTCATCTTGGGTGGTATGCATTTTCAGTTTCTCAAAGCTCATCCAAATTCTTTATTGTCTTGTGAAGCCACTTGCAAGTGCATATGGCCTTGCTAAACACAGGGATGGACGTTGGGAATGGGCAATAGCTCCTGGTGTTTCACCATCTCCGAGATATCAGCACGCTGCAGTAGGGTTTTTCTCTCTCTTTTTTGTGGTTTCTTTAATTTGTATTGATTCGGAGTCGAACTTAGTAAAACTTGGAATATCGTAGGTTTTTGTCAATGCACGGCTGCATGTATCTGGGGGAGCACTTGGTGGTGGGCGCATGGTAGAAGACTCGTCTAGTGTTGCAGGTACATCATGCATGGTTATTCTTGTGTGTTTTTTTAATCTTTTATTCTCTTCTTTTTTTCCTTGTCTCTTTTACTGTTCTGTACTAATTTTTTATATTGGTAAACAAGTTGATGACATGAAGCTAAATTCTTGAAGTATTAGGAAAAATGAATTATTGTCTTCATACTGGGTCTCATTTTATATTCTACAGCCAAAAGTAGTAATGCCTTGCTCTTTGCTTCCAGTGCTGGATACAGCTGCAGGTGTTTGGTGTGATACAAAGTCTGTTGTAACTACTCCTAGAACAGGTAGATACAGTGCAGATGCTGCTGGTGGCGATGCTTCTGTTGAATTGACAAGGCGTTGCAGACATGCAGCTGCTGCGGTTGGTGACTTGATTTTTATTTATGGTGGTTTGCGCGGTGGTAAGCGTCCATCTTCTTAAAGCTCACTTTTCCTCTTCCCTGGAGCCTACATCTTTATGACCTTAATATTGTTGCTTTGTACTAAGACCTGTGAACCTCAGTTCTTTTTTGTTTCTGGGTAAAAGCTTCTGCAAATTGAATATTAATAGAAGATTGACATTTGTTACAGGGGTGTTACTGGATGACTTACTTTTTGCTGAAGATCTTGCTGCTGCTGAAACAACTGCGGCAGCTTCTCATGCTGCAGCAGCTGCTGCTGCATCAGATGTACAGGCTGGACGCTCGCCCGCCAGATATGGATTCACTGACCAAAGAGGAAGACAATCTTCCCCTGAATCAGTTCCTGATGGTGCGGTTATTCTTGGAAGTCCTGTTGCTCCTCCTGTAAATGGCGATATCTATGCTGATATAAGCCATGAAAATGCCATGCTCCAGGGGTCGAGGTAAGCTCTAGCTACTTTTTCAGTGTTTTGGTTGACTGTACATCATTGGCTTTTGTCAAATTGTATAGACGCTCTTCGGTGCAGGAAGCCTAGTAAAGGTGTCGAGTATTTAGTTGAAGCCTCGGCTGCTGAAGCGGAGGCTATCACCGCTGCATTAGCTGCTGCAAAAGCTCGGCAAGTTAATGGCAAAGTTGAAGTTCCATCAAGGGACGGTGGTGCAGAGGCAGCCCCTAGTGGGAAACCGATTTTGTCATTGATTAAACCTGATTCTGCTGCATCAAATAGTACTCCTCCTGCGGGTGTGAGGCTGCATCATCGGGCCGTTAGTATTAATTAAATGCCTTATTGATGATTTATTAAGCCCATGTGATGGAATTTGTGGTATGAAAGATGCTACTTTGATGGCTCAGTATCGGATGACGTCTTATTATGGTTTCTGCAGGTTGTGGTAGCTGCAGAAACTGGTGGCGCTTTGGGTGGCATGGTTAGGCAGCTTTCTATTGATCAATTTGAAAATGAAGGCCGACGTCTCAGTTATGGTACTCCTGAAAATGCTACTGCTGCTAGGAAACTGTTAGATCGCCAGATGTCCATCAACAGTGTCCCAAAAAAGGTATTGTTTGAATTCGGCTGCTGCCTTTACTGCTAGAGTATAGACTCCTAAAAATGTACCAATTACCAAGAATGTAATTAAGAATTTAACCAACTTCTTGACTGGGACCTTATAATCTATAACATTATTTTCTTCTTCTGTTTCCTGCTTACAAGAATTTTAAATTTCCTCTTAGGTTATAGCGCATCTTCTCAAGCCCAGGGGTTGGAAACCTCCGGTTCGCCGACAATTTTTCCTGGACTGCAGTGAGATAGCAGAGCTGTGTGACAGTGCTGAAAGGATTTTTTCTAGTGAACCAAGTGTACTTCAACTAAGAGCTCCCATCAAAATATTTGGTGATTTGCACGGACAATTTGGCGATCTCATGCGTCTTTTTGATGAATACGGTGCTCCATCTACTGCTGGAGATATAGCGTAAGTGGCGATTTCCTGGGAGCTTCTTCTCATAATCTTTTTCGTCTTTGCTCTCGAGCTGCAGTATAGGTTTAAGTTTCAGAAAAGATTGTTTTTTCTCTCTTCTCTTGTGTCATTATTTATCTTGCATAGTTCTCGTTCGTAGGATCAATTCAATTCCTTCGCCATCTCTGCCCTTGTTGGGTAGCGTAAACATTTTAGAAGACTTCTGCTTCTTTGCTCCTGTTACAGGCTGAAAGCTTCTAGATCAAATTACTTTCTTCTTTTTTGTGAATTTGACGGTGAGAGAAGTGTTGTTTTCTGTATGCCTTGCTGTGGTCTAAAATGAGTAGAATCCTCATTTGGACTCTACTATTGTGGTATGGGTGTTGACCAAATCAAATTTAGAAAAGTATACAAAGTGGGTGATAGTTCTTTGATCTATGACTGTTTAAACCGGTGCATCGATTTGTGTGGTAGTTTTGCTGTTTGTTTGGAGAATCTAAGGATTCCACATTTTTCTTTGATCGTGTGTTTCCCATCATAGCGGAGAACATGTTGATTCTCACAAAACACCACCATTGGGTAATAACTTTTTTCACTTGTTGCCTGCACAAGCTGTTCGAGGCTTGCTTTATTTCACACTTGATATAGCAGATTCTGACTCCTGTAACTGATTTTCAGATATATTGATTATCTATTCTTGGGAGATTATGTGGACCGCGGCCAGCATAGCTTGGAAACAATTGTCCTTTTACTTGCTTTGAAGGTACATTCATACTGATATTGCTTGATTGTTGCTCTAATGATGTCGGTTTTTTTTTTTGCTTCCTGTACTTGATTCTTATTACATTATGGTGGACTTACTCTGTATTTGATGTTAACAAAAGGTTGAGTATCCTGTCAATGTCCACTTAATTCGTGGAAACCATGAAGCTGCCGATATAAATGCGCTGTTTGGCTTCAGGATTGAGTGCATTGAGCGCATGGTACTCTATTACATTATGAAACTACTTCACATTCTGTGCTTACTGAAGCACATATCTATTTTCTCAACTTCATGAGATCTTGAACAGGGTGAACGAGATGGAATATGGACATGGCATAGGATAAACCGGTTGTTCAATTGGCTTCCTTTGGCTGCTCTTATTGAGAAAAAAATTATCTGCATGCATGGTGGTATTGGACGATCAATTAACCACGTGGATCAGATTGAGAATATCCAGCGCCCTATTACAATGGAGGCAGGATCAATCGTTCTTATGGATTTGTTGTGGTTAGTACTTGAATTTGTTTGTCTAGGATTTGTAATGCATAACAGCTTC
The DNA here is from genome assembly GCA_001925005.1 of Drosera capensis. NCBI lineage: Eukaryota > Viridiplantae > Streptophyta > Magnoliopsida > Caryophyllales > Droseraceae > Drosera > Drosera capensis. The sequence goes on from LIEC01010643.1 coordinate 29,812, forward strand.
TTATACTTGTTTATATGGATTAAAGTTGATCGAGTTTTTCATACAGGTCCGATCCAACAGAAAATGACAGTGTTGAAGGATTGCGTCCAAATGCTAGAGGTCCAGGTCTCGTAACATTTGGGGTGAGTTTGACTTCTCTTTACCTAATAATTTACGTGCTGCTTTGTATCCACCGTACCCTTTATATTTCCTGGAAGCAAACTGTAGCGGATATAGATGATTTGCTAGAAGGTTAGGTTGAGCACGATCATGAGGGATATGAGACCCTGGGGTCTTCAAGTCTAGTAATGAAAATAAACCAAAAATTTTTAACTGTGTTTGCTTGACCACAATAACCATTTGACCGTCTAACTACTTTTGCAGCCTGATCGTGTAATGGAGTTTTGTAACAACAACGATCTTCAGCTGATCGTACGTGCACACGAATGTGTCATGGATGGTTTCGAGCGCTTTGCTCAGGGTCATTTGATTACCCTTTTTTCGGCTACCAATTATTGTGGTATGTGGAAGCTCCCTAACGTGACATTTAAACATGTTCGTAATACGAATCACCGAGCTAATTCCATTTCTTGCTTCTTCCTAGGTACCGCAAACAATGCGGGGGCTATCTTAGTTTTAGGCAGGGATCTTGTCGTAGTCCCTAAACTCATTCATCCGTTGCCTCCTGCACTTACATCACCTGAAACATCTCCCGAGCATCAACACATAGAAGATACATGGATGCAGGTTTAGCTGATAACTTATTCTTAAGCCAACTACTAACGCAACGCATGGACATTTCCTTATCTGATGTTTCTGCTTTCTTTGTATGTGTGAAACTATAACAGGAGCTAAACGCAAATCGACCACCAACACCAACGAGAGGTCGTCCTCAAGGTGCGAACGAGCGATCTCTTGCTTGGATATAATTTGTACGAAGCGGGAATGTTGGATACAAGTCAGAGTCATGCTTCATATTGCTAGCTGGATATCTTGATCTTGCAAGGTCTTTGAAGGCTGTTGTGTGGTACTCCTTTTTCGCCATGGTTTTTGGTAGGCCTTCAGACAGGGAAGTCGGTGAGTTCAGGAAGCAGAACGAAGGGCGGGTCCGGGATGCGGAATGGAGAGCTGACGTTACATTGTATTCTGTAGAGGCTGGATTACCTGTTTCCATGGAGTTGGCCCTCTGTATATTATGTCGACAGGCTGCTGCTACATCAGGGTTTGATTGATTACAGTGTTTTTCTCATTAGTTAACGTCTATATATAATTCTTCAGGCGTTCTTGTTATACACGTGCAATTTGTGGGATAGTGTTGTGTCGGGATCGCAGAAGGATGTGTTCATGTATGATAGATGTGGTGAGCTTGTGTAATTCAAGAAAAGGAGCTCTTTCCTGATGATCTGTTATTGCTAAGGTATAGAGATGTTTTCTATGTCTCTCACTTTCTGGGCGATTTTCGCGTTTACCATTAGCCCCCTCTGATTTTAGTCGCCTGTGTATGCATGTATATTTGGTTGTGTTAGTGAAGTTAGCTGGATGTGGAGATGGTCGCAATTTTCTGCTGGTACCTGGAATCGAGTCCTTTCGAAATACTTCAGTATGTTTTGGTGTATTGTTAATGCATTGTGTATTGCACAAACTGATGAATGTAATTGCCTTGTCAAATGAGCTTCGCAGCGTAGCGGAAGCAAATGCATTTGTTGATGTTTAACGTTAATGCGAGTCAAGCTTCGTCCTGATTTAGTATGAGCTTGCCAGGTAACATTCGTATCTTGAACAAGGCCATTGCAAATGGGCAGTACAGATACCCTAAATGAGGCCTATTTCATACTTATATTGAATCTCAAGTATTCTCAACATACCAAACATCTAGAAATAGCATTGGTAATGTTCACATGATATTCGACGATAATACGAACAACGATTGAAGCTTATTACATCATATATGGTGCAGGAATCTATGTATATACTTATATGTGAAATCAAGCTCGGGTCGGCAATACAAGTCTGCAATAGTTTAAAGGACCAAATGCTAAAGCTAGTTATGTTTTGTCGTACTTGAGCTTGAGGGTCAAATACTTGAGCTTTATGACCTACGTAATATATGGTTATGTTTTGTAGTTGGATGAGGTTTTGTCGTCGTTATAATACCAAAAAAGCGAAGTTTCCCGGAAAATACTACTGTGAAATAATCTAACACAAAAACTACTCCATCTAATGACTTTTGAATATTTCGTTTCTTCATTTATCGACTATGAGATATATAAACCAGTCCAAAATTTGGCATTGAATTCTAAACAGGAATATCAGTTTAAATTGTTGGTACCAAAATAAATGACGTATGAAAAATGATGTATGTAGATTATGTCGATCTCAGGCTTTGAGGTACTATCCATGAAAATTGCCATTAGTCTTGTTCAACTTATCAATGCAATGTATATGATCTTAGGTCAATTAATGCGATTCTTGAATCAAACCCTTCCATTCACGGAGTAATTACATTGCACGATTGCATGGACGACCCGGTATCGAAAATTTCTACAAGAACAACCGAGATTGAATGTTAATTACATCATGACGAGAAACTATCGTGCCATCACTATATCAAACGTATTCTATATGAGTAATATCGTACTCTATTTGATAGATCGTGGGATTAAGGTCCTGCGTCAAAATTTGAATATACCTAACTATAACCATGCATGCACTTGATGTACATGATGTAATGAAATATGACCTCACTTTTACTACGTACGCTGTATAACGTCCTGTTCAACATATTACGTAATCGATATAAGTAATATATGACCTTCGAGCACCGACATCATTATTCAGTGAATTATTTTCGAAGTAGTTGCCTGTATTCTAAGATGAAGGAAGTAATTTGAAAAGTGTTTTTTTGCCATTCAATCATAAACTTAACTAGAAGTGGACGACAAAGGGACCAACATTTACATCGACCATATTTAACCACACAATCGATCTATGGAATTCGGTGTGGTGATTCACGATTCAGATCTTCTAACCAAGACAAAAGTGGATCTATTGTCCCGGAAAGTCTAAGTAGATATATTCATCGATTAAAAAGACTATTATATATGTTTTTAACAAATATCGAACCTCTAAAATTGTGAAAAATGATTTATTACTGAACCTATTTCTCTTCACAACTAATATATGTAGCTCAATTCACAAAAACTTATATGCTTTTGATGTATAGATAATATCATAGAATACTTTTTATGATATTCGATTGAGCTTGTAATGGTACGTGCCCTACTACTTTGAGATCCGATCTCAATGATCATATACCTTTTACATATACTTCAAAAGCTGGGTGATTAATTAGCATGCCCACAGTCATCATATGCTAGCTCTAATTAACTTTTAGAGGGACGCGCGTGTTAAGTCTATTTGCATTAATATTTGCTAGATCAAAGTGATTACACAAGTAGCTAGGGGTCATCTCTAGAATAGTCTTTCAAAAAAATTAATATATATTCTAAATTCAGAATATCATTTCATGATATGTCATGGTATGTTATCCATGGGATGTCATGATATATCATGATATACATCCTATATTAATATTTATATATCAATCAATTCAATTATCAGGGTTCAATAATAATTTCATTTTCATTATATTTAGTGATAAACATTAATAATTATTGGAATGTTTTTTATATTTTCTCTTTTGTACTTCATAGATATTATTAATCCTTTACATATGTCATGATAAAAAAATATATGTGTAAATAGTTTTATCGATAGTGTTAATTATCGCGAAAAAATTGTAGGATTGAAAATATTTATATATCAATCAATTCAATTATTATTGAAGGGTTGAATAGTAATTTTATTTTCATTATATTTAATATTCAACATTAATAATCATGAATTATTTTTATTTTATTTTCATTATATTTAATATTCAACATTAATAATCATGAATTATTATAAAATTAAGACATTCTGAGAGAATGTGTAATGACATAAGCGTGTCTAGTAATAAATGAAAGATTAAAATTAAAACAACACAAATCAAAAATTAAGATTAGAAAATTATCTTTAATCTTAATTATTTATTTTTCATCGTTTAATCTCAGCTATTTTTTTTTAATAGACACATCTATATCATAATCTATATTTTTTTCCAATAAACTTATGGTAGAGGACTATGTCCTTCCTGACCAAAAAAAATAAAGGTAATTATAATTCGGATTATATATTAGAAAAAAAATGTTTCTATTACATAAATCCGAAAAAAGAAACTTCTCATTTTTAAATTTTTAAATTTATCATAGGTGTCACAGTCACCATTGCTGTTGTGAGAAAGAGCCTTAAAAGGACCGAGTCCAGGAAATTTGGAAGGGGCGGCCCAATCGGCGCTCGAACCAGACGATGTCGGCAACCAAACAAAGTTCCCACGGTATTTTGTCTAAATCCATTCCGCCAAACTCCCCCCTCACACTCCACCCCCTGGCTAAGTGTTCAGACTGACTTTGCTCACATATTTCATTCTTTTTATTTCTTTATTTGCGTTGAAAAAATTAAATGAAAACTTTGATAACATTGTAATTCACCACGAGTTTCAAAGTAATACTCCGTCTCGAAATTATTATAACGTTTTGATTCTATATAAATATTAATATAAAATTTGATACTTATATAATAATGATTAAATATTTTTTTTATAAATTTATCGTAAAACATCAATAATTATGTAAGTTACGTACGTCAATGTAATATATATTGTGAGACTATCAGACATAATTTGATATAAAAATTAGATTTATATTTATTACATATAAAATAATATAAATATATACATACATCATAATTATTATAAAACGTAGAAAGTATAGGAATACAGTGATATAAGATCTATACATACACCCATGATATCTTCATCGTATCTTATATGGATTGACTATTGCTGATAAATCTGAAATTCGAGCCTTGTTATTAGAGACGTATATGATCATCTTGTTACAATTAAAATGAAATGAAATAATTAAATTTTTTTATTTTTTTTCAAAATTCATTTATAAGGAATGAAGAAACTGCGGACGTCAGGCTATACTATCCGGATTCATAGATCAGCCTTCCAAACTGCCCACAAATATAGGGAACTGGAAAGTGAGGAGGGAATGGTTTTTGTGGCGGTGGAATGAAAGATTTCCTCCTATGCGCTGCCCACATGTTGTCTTTGACCGATCCCTCAGGATTCCCTCCCAGACAGT